>JAAXYW010001459.1:0-21429 GCA_036851895.1 Orthonychiurus folsomi | reverse complement strand
TATTTGTTTCCAGGTCATGCTTAACCACACGACACGTCCACCTGTAAATCCTGAACAAAAAACAAGACGGAATTCAAGAGAGAGATTGGCTTGAGATGTGATGGTTACTTTTGATTTCTATTCATTAATTTGTAAAAGAATGGCCCGACGACGACGTGGAATGAAATTGAAGACTTGTAGTTGTAGTACTACAGACGCCTTGAACTTGATCAGATACAGATTCACTTTATACTTGGTGGAATCTTAATCCTGTAAGAAAGATGCTCTCCTCACCACGAGTGAGATCAGCGGCTGACAAGAAAATAGAAAGTGGTTAAACGACTGAATATTAGCTGCGTAAGTACGTACGTACGAGTACAAGTAAAGTCAGTGCAAACTTCTTAAGTTTTTACACCGCAACAACGGCATCCGTCTTTACAGAGCAACGGCGCAGCTCCTGGCCCACACCGTGCACAGTTCAGTGCTCTAATTTGCAGCACAACAATTTTTAAAATGTGAAATTCACCAATCATAGTTTTAAAAATGTTTAAAAAGTTCAAATACGTAATATTTCCAGTACTTGCCTTGTTTGTGATAACATTAGTTAATTGTGATGAAAGTGAGAGTGGCGTAGAGGAAGTGGGAACGGATCCACCGCCAACGACGTTTCGCCCATTCCGATTTACGGCGTATCCATCAGTCCCACCTGGAGGATATGGATTTAGGAAGCAAAATTTAACTCGTCGACGAAGGATCCGTTTAAAAAATTCAATCAAGCAAGTACGACTGATGACTACGACGACGACAACGACGACGACAACAACGACGGAAGAACCAGAAGAATTTCCTCCAGAGCAGGATGACAATTACATTGAATTGCCAAATGAAGATGAACAGAATCACGTGGAAAATCAAGATCAAAAAAATGTTTGGGATCACCCAATTTTTAGAAAACCGGCGACAGAGTCCACAAATTTTAACTCATCTGACGATGAATATGATGACAGGAATTTTGACATTTTGTACCCATATGCCCATGGGATGCCTCAGCAGCACCTCATTGACTCACAAATCAACCCACAATTCCGTGAACCCTCTGGAAATACAACGGATTTAATTATCAGTGAAAGTTCAAATCCGTATGCAAATAGCACTGCCCCCTTCTCGTCAGATTTGGATTACAATGCAAATAAAATCCAAATCCTTCACCCACTTTTGAATTCGGATTCCGTTGTAACAAATTACGAACCCAAAATCCCCGAGAATAAAACTGTTGGGATTAGCCATGGACTAAGCCAGGATTTAGGTAGTGTGTCATTTGATCCGGATATTTACTTCTCAACGAGTAATCGTGGACACCCCCTTCTTAATTTTGATTCAATTATTTCCTCACCATTGGGAGAGAAATTAAAAAATGACGACAGATTGGAGGAATACCGTCCATACAAAAGGAGGAAATTGCAACGGCCTCGCCCATCCGCGAATCCGGAAACACCGGCTACTAAAATCATGGACAAACTCTATGGCAGACATCAACCCATGGCTGCTACACCAGAGGCAACGTTTGTACCGGAATTGTCAATCATTGAAATCCTTCCAACGTCCCCAGTAACAATCCCACCGAGTTCAACAACTCAATCGGCGTCCATTTCAACTGAGGTGTCAATGACCTATGATGAGAATGTTCAACCAGACATTACCGGATTGTTTTTTGATAATCCTGGACTTCAAAAGCATAGTGATCTGAAAAGTTATACAATTCCATTCACAAGGGAGCCGGTAACAACCAGACGCACAACTACAACACAACTACCTACAACAACTACAACACAAAAACCTACAACAACAACAACAACAAGGTCACCCATTACAACTACCACACCCGTAAGAATATATCCAACAAAGTCAACAACAATTCCCACAAAGAAACTTCAAACGATTCTGGTTGCTTCACCGCAAAGTACTACGACGAAGAAACCAGTGAGAATTATCCCTGCTACAAGACAACCGACAATACTGAAAGTGGTGACAACAACAACGCAAAGACCAGTTGAGCCTACAGGCAAATTGTTTACAAAGCCGACATCCGGGTCACTAGCCCATGAACCAACTACCCCTGACTACCGAACGCCAGATAGAACCACTCGAATTCGACCCAAAACAACACCATTCACAACAACGACAACAACAACTCCACAGCCACTCCTTTCACAACAAGATCAAACAACAGCACAACCTATTGTACCGGACAACAATTTAGTAGATTTGCTGAATTTATTTCAACAACCCAGTCAAAGTCAAAGTCAACCTCAACAACCAGCAGTGAATCAACAGGCACAATCCGACATTGACGCTATAATCCAGCAAGCGTTCTTCTCTTCATTATTCAATGCTCCTCAAACACCTCAGCAATCAAATACTAATGTAAATGGATTTGATTCTGGAATAAAATCAATGTACGACTTATTGGGTTCCCAACATCAGATCACGACCACTACAGAGAATCCGTTGCAAATGCTGCTAAAGAATATGATGGCAGCGTCTTTGTTTCCAAGTACAACAACACTGGTACCGCACACAAGCACTCAACCCACAACATCAACTACAACAACTCCAGCAACAACAACACCGGATGCATCATTTGACCTCCTCAATCAACTCCTGCAGCTAGGATCAGCAGTTGACACCCAAAAGAGACATCCACAAGAAACATCAGAATTTTCTTCAGCTGTACAAACCCAGCAGCAGCCATCAGCCCTGGATCTCCAAACACTAATTGCAACAAATTGGCTGAGTGGATTACTTTCACCACAACAGCAACAGCCAACAACAACACAGGCCCCGCTTCAAGGATTTGATTTGGCAGCATTGCTGGCGGGTAATTATGCAATGGCAGGGACCACGCCCCCGCCGCAGCCACGGCCAGCACAGCCAAATTATTTTGCACCCGCTGCAACACAGCAACATTTTAATGTGTACGAAACGCAACGGAAACAGCAACCACAAAGAAAGAATGGACTTTACTACTGGGTTGATTTTAATGGTTTTTTTGGTCAGGATCCAAACGCTGGACCGGTGGCGGGGATACGACCAAAATTAGGGCAACGGGACTATTTTTTAAGAGTCAAATGAACACTGAACGAGTACTGAATTCAATTCCATGTTTGTAGTCACTTTAATTTATTGTTGGATAAAATGTATTGTATTTTATGTTGTGAATTTATACGTTTTGTACTCCAGTCAACTTTGAGACTTATGTGAATACACGTTTCGCAAATTTTCGCCCCGATTAATAAATTTATTACTGCGGTGCAGTGATGATGATTGAGTATGACTGAGGTTGTATTGAAAGTATTGATCGTATTGAAAAATCTTAATTTATATTTACATTTGTAATACGAAACGGAGTCCTGAGTTGATATTGATGTACCCCACTTATTGTGTACACGTTAGAAAGTCAAAATTTTTAGCGAACCGTCATGTGTGGCAGTTTGCGAACAAAGGTTTTTGTTGTATTTCGCCATTTCGCATTTGCGTTTTTATTTCTGCATAATATGGCAAAGAAACTCATTGTTCTTGTCTACCTTACGCGTACGCGAGCGAACGCGCACTCAAGTAGATTTTATGCTGATTGTATTTTAATTGCTTAAAGTGTATTAAGTATGATGATGCCTAATTAATACTTCTTTCTACTAAATGCTTGCGGTTTTATATTGATATGACGTTTTTCAGTCAATAAAACATTTCCAAATTAGAAACGCGACGATGACAAAAGGGAGATGTTCACGTTTCCCCGCAGCAGATGAGCTGGAAGCTGAAATCCATGTGGAAAAGGCGCGTAGTTTCAAACCCCGTATGATTTGTTTGATCGGTCATCGGTTCATGTCAAGGAAAATCTAGCAGTATGGGTAAGTATTCTTTAATTATTTTAAAGCTCATCATATTAAATTATATTATTAAAATATCACATGTGGTGTTGGAAATTTTGTTGTTTGCTAAATGAAAGATATAAATATTAATAATAAATAAAAAAAATAAATATTTGGTGGAATATCCTACTAAGACTAAATGCGATTTACTATAATGGCACCGACGGCGACCGCTAATCCGTCCTAATATTTTGTAGATTTCATCTTCATGTTAATCAATTTTTGTTTTAAATGTAACAGGTGGACTCTTTTCTTATCTGAAGAGTTTGATCGGGGGTCGCGAGTTGAGGGTCCTGATTCTTGGATTGGACGGAGCTGGGAAAACCACTATATTATATGCGTGAGTCCCTCGAAAACTGAATGTCCAACAATTTTTTATTTTCAGTTTTGCCGATAATTGGATTTAAATTTTGTTTGTATTCCACTATTTAGTTCACTAACTAAATTGTTTTTCTTTTACAGATTACAAGTGGGTGAGGTTGTGACAACTATTCCGACCATTGGTTTCAATGTGGAACAAGTGAATTATAAAAATTTGACATTCCAGGTGAGTAGTCAGTTAGGGTTTAGTTTACTTGGTGTGTGCTGCTCACTATTAATTTAATTCGACTTTAATCTATAGGTTTGGGATTTGGGTGGCCAAACTTCGATACGCCCGTACTGGCGGTGCTACTATGCAAACACCGACGCTATCGTAAGCAAGGAACTCAATACGAATTAAAAATACGTAAAACCGCATGATCAATTCCATTGCCTAATCTTTTAGATTTACGTGGTTGATTCAGCTGACAGGGACAGGCTCGCGATCTCAAGACAAGAGCTGAACCTTATGCTGCAGGTAAAGCTGCATCTAATTCTATTGTAATAGGTTGATTTGCTTTGCACTTTTGCAAGTCCTTTATTTTTTGTAATTCAGGAGGACGAATTAAAGTCTGCCGTTCTGGTCGTGATGGCAAACAAACAGGACATGGAAGGAGCCATGAGCGTCGCAGAAATCCATTCAGCTTTAGGCCTTGAGTCATTGAGAAATAGAACATTTCAAATTTTTAAAACGTCGGCTATTCGAGGAGAAGGCTTGGACTCAGCTATGCTATTTCTCAGTGAATCCCTTACGAACCAAAAGAAATAATATTGAGCCAGACGACGACTTCCAAGTGTTCCAAATCCCTTAATTTTTGCCTGTCTGCGAAAATGAATGCGATCATTGTAATTTATCTCTTTGCAAGCATTGTATACAAACTAGGTCATGTCTTCTTTCTAAAGATTGCTCGGTGAGGAAAGTATATGGAAACTTGCTTGAAAATCTTTACCAAAACTATTGTGAGTCATTTAGAATTTAGAAAAACAACTCTAATGTTTGCATTTTAAACAGCTTGTTAATCTTAAGGTATAATCTAATCATAAGTCCAGCTCTTGGCATCGAGATTCATGATGATTAAAGAAAAGTTGTATTCCAATATTAAGTATTTCACACTTTAAAATAAACTGCTCCAGAATAAAGCATTGACAGCATTGTCGTTATTATCTTAGTCTTATTCTCAGTTCTACCTGCTCTTGCCTTCATTTTTGAGCTGTTTCTCCGCAGAACCGGCTAAGAAATTTTGACTTCACATGTCTCCTGGCTACTCAAGGAGAAATTTACAATTAAGCTGCTGAAATTTCTATTTTAATTTGAAATGTGATATAAATTTACCCTTTAAACTCATACCACTTTGGAATAAATTGATTTATTCTGAATGAACACGTAGTACAGAAAAAGTACTGACGTCTTAATGTACACAACAATAAGTCGTGGTGTTTAACAAAATTGTTTACCACTCATTCATTGATTTCTGCAGGGTTTGATTCTTTAATTAAGCGCTTAAGCACTGAACGCGTTTACTAATAAGTTAAAATTAAGTTATGAATATTGTATTGCTAACATTTGTTTTGTACAATCAACAAATTATTTAAGCTAAGGTAAATGTGTACAATTTTTCCTGCATACAACATTGTAAAACTACTCGGTAAGAATGAGTGGTTGGAATGTGCCTGAGAGCGCTTGCAAATTTTATTAATTGATGTCAGGCGAGAGTTTAAATTCAAATAGCTACCTTATAAATGGCAAGGAATAGACAAAACGATTAAGCAGCCAGCTCCTTGCCTTTTTGCAAACTGGATTTAAATTTGATTCTTTTTAGCTATGAGTGACTGATTCCAACCATTTCAACACAAGCAAGTTGTACAGTTTAGAATTAGATTCACTGGGTGTTAAGCTTAGGGGTATAGTATAAATGTTGCTTAAATATTAACAATATAAATATTAGATGATATAAAAAAAATCTAGGAACTACTTTAACAAATTCATACCTCACGAAATAACAATGTAAAATAAAAGTCAGGCCATCAAGTGCGTATTCCCATCCTTCAGCTTGCGGGCTAACTTAAAGCACTGTACACCCAGATTCGGCTACAGTTCGACTAAATACAAACCTCTCACCAGGCAATTTGACCTTTAAAAAATAAAATGCACCTTAATTGTAATTGTAAGTAGAAAGTGAACGTAGTTTCAGTGCAGTTTCACTATTTTAAGCAAAAGATTGGATGCACATCATTAGGGTAAACTTACTTATCTAGTAAAGACTGTATTGCATTCCAATACACAATAAAAATGAGGATCACCCAAACTGAAATGTACAGCTGTACAAACTGGTAGAAGATAAAACCAGAAATGTGTTGAAAGACTGACAAGGGGAAGGGTATTTGAACAAAAACAATGGTAAGCTTCGTAGGTAAAAAAACTGGAAATTACAGAATCAACTATGAATCATTGTCTATGTTTTCCAATTTTGAGGTAGGTTCCTTGAATTTGGAATCATGTCTAGAAGATACTGTCTCTGCAGCTGTTGCAAGTTCTCAGCTTGGCGGTGAAGCTCGGCTAAATTGGCAGGGGATACCTGTTTCCCACTTGCAGCGCTGGCAGCCTTCAGAAAACATTAAAAACATATTGTTAACTTGGAACTAAAATATGCCAAACCATATCAAAATTTATCTGTTATCCTTACCTGTTGAACTTGGGCTTGGGCCATTGCCATTTGATACGGATAAAGAAGTGGTGAGAAATGTAGCATATGTGGAGGCATTTGTTGACTCGGTGGCATCCGAAGCATTTGATGCTGCGCGACCTGAAGGGCGGCTGCAGCGGCCATTGCAGATGGATTAAGACCTGCTCCTGCGGCTCCTGGTGTGGCGCCTGTGAGACCCATAGCACTTGCAAATTTTGCTGCTGCTTCCATATCAAGCTTCTGCTGTTTTGACATCTGAAATAGTAATTAAATGATGTGTTATAAATAACATACTTCACACTGCTTTGTACCAAAACATATAAGTTCTTAACGGAAGGCGGACCAATAAGTAGGTAACATTTAGCAAACAACCTACTTGTCAATTCTTAGCCTCAAGTTTTACTCTTAAAACTCATTTGTTGGTTTCCCTATTCTGACCACTGACAATTGGAAAAGTCGGCAGCCCAAACTTAAGAAACTTGATTATTCTTGCCACGTTGGAAATGCCCAGAACTAATGACATGTTCAAAGCAGGTATAATGTGGCCTACTAAACTAAAGTAATTTTCAGGAAAAAAATTTTTCTCACCGAAGATTGCTTGTAGCTTTGCGACTCAGCATTTCCTTGACCCCGTCTCCTCCCTGAACTAGAACTTTGGCCTTGACTTCCTTTTTGCGATGAGCTCATTCCATGTGAACCGCCCTGGCCACTTCCACTGGCAGAAGGCCCGGCTACACCTCCGCCCATGCTCAAATTCTGGATGTTTTGATTCACCAATTGATTTGCCATGCTCTGACTTAGTGTTAGGCCCAGCAAAGACGACGCAGTATGAGCAGCCGTGTCTCGGCTGTCTCTTTCCAACCGATATGCCTCTCCTCCACGTTCTTTGTCTCTCTTGTCTCCTCGAAGATTAAGACCAAAAAAACCAGCAGCTGCGGCAGCCGCAGCAGCAGCTGACTCTCGATCCCGATTTCCCTTTGAACTTCCCTTGGACTCACGATGTCTGCTTTGATGCTGCATTTGCTGCTGTTGTTGTTGAAGCTGTTGATGTTGTTCATGAAGCTGGGCAAGTTGGGCCATTTCAGACCTGAAAATAAGCATACAATTTGTAATGAAAATGCCACGCTGACAGGCTGACACTCCAAAAATCACCTCGGGTATCTGAGTATCAAAACCTACCTTAATTGCTGCGTAAAATTGTGAGCTTGCTGAGAACTAAGATTGAGAGATTCAGCAGCTGCGGCTGAACTTCTACTTCCACCGCGATGATCACGCATAGAAAGATTTGTTCCTTGAGATGATTCTCGATCTCTGTCCCTATCCCGCCCGTGGCCTGACTGGGAGGCCACTGCTGCTGCCGCTGCTGCAGACATTGCAGCCATTGCATCACGAAGCTCTCGTTGACTTTCACGTTCCCTCTCCCTTTCTCTTTCACGGACTTCTCGATCCCGGTCCCGATTTTCCCTTTCACGGTCTCTATCACGAACCGGTAATGCCATGGGTAGACTGGGAGACTGGGTTGGAGTCCGATTTCTTCCAGACGATGAGACCAATGGCGAATGACGATCTCTTGACTGCTGTTCCAATCCACTGCCATTCGGAGTTGAGGCTGACATTGGCACCGCTAAGATGCTATTCGGTGATGGGGTTGACTCATGTCGACCCGCACTGCTGGAACTTACATTCCCAAGAGTTTCACTCAAGGAATTTCCTTGAGCAAGACGCTGCTCAATTTCTTGCTCCTGTTGTAGGGCTTGAACGAAGGCTGTTTTGAGTCTATTGGTGTGCTCTGCTTTCAACGACTTCTTCGCATTCGTTGTGGCGCAGGTCTCGCATATGACTTTTCCTGAACAAACACAAGCACACAAACATTAAATTACCAGTGCATAAAAACTCAAAATATCAGACAGGCTGACAAGCTTAATACAGTCAAATAAAGTTTAGATGTCAAATAAATGTGTGTCTCCTAAGCAGACTTGCAGTATCTAATCAACTACTTGTCACCGCTAGACGTACACTTTTATTTTCCACAAGTCGTCAACCCCAAGCTCATTTAAGTTGAAAACCAACCGGAATTTCGAGTTAATTTCTTGTGGAATGTTAGTAAATAGAGTAAATACCCAAATGAAGATTAAGACACAAAAAATATTTACTTTTCTTACCTTTCTCCAATTTCCACATACTGGAGAAATCCGTCTTGCACTGACTGCATAGAATCGTGTCATGTTGTGGAGTTGGGGCATAACGTAAATCTTTGGTAATATAGTCCACCACAAATTCCAATCCAACCAGGGCTAAAAATTCCATGTTACTAGGATTAGGAATAAAGTTCATTTCAGGTGGAGGTGGCTTGGGTGGCGGGATTTGAAGCAGTGTTTTTTCCAATTGCTTTCTTAGTGCTAATTTTGCAGCAGCTTGTCTTTGGGCTGGAGTCTCCCGTTGCTCTTCTTCACGGTCTGCGGCGACAGTTGCAAGGCGATGACGACGCTCAGCCTGAAATAATTCAAAGAGCACGTTAGAAAATGCGTAAGCCAATCAGTATCAGCCAACATTACTACAAAAATAATATTTACTACAATAAATAAGTAATCTCTGAACAAACTGCATTCCATGCGGATCCTACCATACTTTCCTTAAAATAAATTTTCTTCAAAATAATTCAACAGAGTTACAACTTCTTTCTGGTTTGCATTGTATTCCGGTTAAAACACAAGTACATCCAACAACTTAGAGTGTAAAAAATCATAAGTTTACAACATCGACTTCAACTTCTACCCATGCGTACAATCACAGTAACTACTTGGGTCCAACAAAGCGACACAACATTACATTATTGAGTCTTGACTCCAATCATTACCTGATCCAGCGATGGAGCCAAAGGTACCCCGATACCAGAGCCAATAATACTAGCGGAAGCGGTGCCACTTCCAGCATTAGCACCGGAACCCATTGGTCCAGCACTAATGTTGAGATTGCAACCTGCTTTCCCTTCAGTGATACTACCACTCGAACTAGCAAGTGGCTGGGACATCGTCCAGTAGCGTAGCATAAATTAGAAAAACAACAACCTCAGCTTAGCATACATATTTTGACACACTGGATTTGTACACGGAAAAAATTTCATCTGGTAGGATTCTCTTCCCCTTAAGACTATGTGAGAATGATAAACGCCAGAATCTGTAAACACATGTAAATTACCTGTTGTGAACTTGAAATTGATCCTGAGTGCGCTTCTTTCGGTCTGTCATATTTATCAAGGGCTGGTGAAAGACTTGGAGATGGAATTGCACCCGGAGGATTATTGGCAAAACCTAACATTAGATTGGCAGCAGAAGGTTGCTGGCCTCGAGAGCCTAAAAAAGTGAACATGAAATAGCAATTTATATTACTTTTACGGAGTCTTTTCTATTCAAGAAGAACGTCAGACGTTTTATCATCCGTTTTTCAAATTTGTTAATAGCATTGACCCGCATAAACGTCCAGTTTAACTCCAATACAATTTACAATTAATTTGCTATTTACTTTTTAGCATACCTCGGAGCAATGAATGTTGGGCCAATAAAAGGTTATGAGACATTGATCCAGCTGAAGATCTTGAAGGGGGCATCATCATAGAAGGTGGAGCTTGAATTCCATGTGATCCAGATCCCCTGGGCGGAGCCTAGCAAAGGAAATCAAAGATTAATTGATGAATGGCCAACATGTCAGGTTTACTTCAGCTGAATCAATCATAGTCGCATGTTCACACGAATGAAAATTTAGAAACAATTCTACATTTTCTTACTCCTCTAAGTAATGAAGGTAGTTTATTAGAGGATATTCGTCCATCTGAATTATTTCCGCCATGATGGTTGCTAGAATTTCGCCCTTGCTGTTGTGGTGGGGTCAGAGTAATGCCATGAGATGTTAGTCGAAGTCCAGCCAAAGAATTTGTATTTATCCCCATATGGTTGTCCCTTCCATTCTGGGAAAGCTTTTCTCCTTTCGAACTCATACTACTTCCACTATTGCTTAGACTGAGACCATGATTCAGGTTCTGGAGATTTTGATGACTTCTGTGCCCCGTAGTACTTCCGGAGCTATTTGGATGTGGCATTCCAGGGGGTGGTAAATTCAGGGCACCGCCCAAACTACCACCAGAATGGGTGCCACCGTTCGGAACTCCTTGATTTGGGGATGAAATGCAAACGTTCTCTTTCATCATCTGAGACTGCCGAAGCTTTTTAAGCAAGACTAGTTTCATTTCCTCGTTCCGAAGATGCTCTCGGAGTTTGAGAACCACCCGTTCCCTGTCTTTCACTTCCTCTGGACTTAAATCCTGAAGAAAGCAAGTAAACATGTTTAGTACTACTTAAATGTGTGTAACAAGCAAATGTATGTGCTTGGCGTCCTCAGACTTACCTTCATCACTGGCAACGGCGGCATTTCCCCACAATCACTATCAGATTCATCGTCATCTTTATACCCATTTCCATTCATGGTAACTATTCCGTTCATTTTGGCTGGTGGTTCATCATCATAATCAATGACAATGTCCGGACTCTCGGCATAACTTCTTTCAGTTCTTGGCCTTAGGCTACGTCTTGGGGGATGAGAGCTGGATTGTTGGTTATGGGTATTAATAAATTGTTGCGGATTATGATCCTTCTTTCTTTTCAAATTGGTTGGAGGTTTGGGGACTTGTTGGGCTTGTAGCAATTGGAGGGGTAGAGGGAGTAATTGTTGTTGGAAATGAAGACCGGTTGGAATGGTTGGAATTGTCAATGGGGCAGATAGTGGACTGCTTCGACTACTACTTCCACTTCCTCCTCCTCCAACTGGCGGAATTTCTTCTTTTTCCTTATCCCGAAGCATGCTAACTAAACGACTCAAATCATGCGGGACTTGAACACGCGGGATGCGAGGCATATTTCCAGCGGAGGCAGCCACGTTAAAGTTAAGCAGTGCGGATGGAATGTCCAAGCCCAATCCTAATCCTGTCGTGTCAGGTGATGTCAATTCCCGCCGACTACTTTGCCCTGGAGTGGTGGATCTTCCAGGAGTGGGCGTTCGTGCTGGAGTCGGAGTTCGGGAGGGTGTAGGGGTACGAGCAGGAACAGGAATAGGTACAGAGTCCTCCCTCCTGAAAATCAAAACAGAACGTTTAAATAGATCCAAACAACTCTTTCAATCAAGTACTAAGTACAGCCCAAATCGTAGTCAGCCGCCACTAGACTGAATTTAAGCGTCATTCGAACACAAAGATTGAAATGTGTGTTTACTAAAACAGACGTGCGGCATAGCAAACCACTTGTCACCGTTAGACAAACACTTTAATTTTCCACAAGTCGTCAACTCCGAATTCATTTAAGTTGAATACCAACCGGACATCAGAGTTAATTTCTTGTGGAATTTACCAAAAATCATGTAAAGGCAATATATTCCCACTATACTTATACTATTCACGTTTTTAGAAGTATACTTGAAAGAGCAGCACTAACTAAAACTCGCTACTTTCTTTTACCTGAATTACTGCTCTCGTTTTTTAATATGGTTCAGTCGCTCAGTTCAGTATTACGACAAAACCGGTTCCATTACTTTCCTTACATTATTATAACATTGAGTATTCGTATAGTATTGTCTTGCAAAGAAAGTGCTTTGCCGTTGCCATTACTTAATGCTGTGAGACAGATGGATAGCCAAAAACTAGTTGATAGATGCAATAAAACGAATGTCTACGACTAGTCAACTCCTTTGCTTTTTTGTGAGGCTTTTCTGATTCCTTCTTCAGCATTCACTTCTATTCAGTCATTGATCCTGGTCTTTTGCCAATTTTTCTGAGTTCTACCTAATGTCAGTGATCTATTCTTTTGAATATTATTTTGCTTACATCCTAAAGCGAGTATTGGGAAACAATTTACCAGAGTACAGTTGTGTCTCAAACACTCAAAGCGCTGAATGACTGCATGCAAGTATCGAACGCTCCGAATAGGTCGTGTGAGTCTCATCTGCCCAAGCTTGTCCTTATCACATTTCGACCTTTCAAATCTCGTTCTGTCGATGTCAACTTGCCAAAAATAAAAACCAGAAATCCCTGTCTTCAACCAATCTAACAAAACCATTACGAATCAGAAGCCCTTGGTTCTAATTTGCACTGTAGTTTGAATCCATGTAAAATTTTCTGCCTACTTAATAGATTGTGTCAATTTAAAATTGAATCCAAGCCTACTAGCTTTTAACCATTGTAGCGAGCAACAAATATATTTGTTATCAATCCCCCCCTTGCTCTAAGAAACCTACCAACCGCGGATGCCTACTTAAACTCTATGCTCTACTTTCTCTCACTTAAGAATATATGACTTGTCATTATCCTAATAATCCATACTCATACTCGCCTCACTCAATCATCCAACGATCCAACATTCCTAAGCTAAAATATTCAAGTAAACCTAGTGCAGTGTGTTATACACTTACAATAAAGCCGAGAACGTTGACCCCACGCCCATCAAATGAAAATCCAACAAGAGAACCCCCATACAAAAACAAAAAAAATGTCTTCTTCCTTCACTCACTTGATACTCAAATCCACGACGTCCTCCATTATAGTCACGTTCTGCTCCTTTCGTCCACCTTGTCTCCTCTGCCTTTCACTCCAACTACGTGGAAATTAACCACCAAGAATACGTAGTGCAATTGCAACTTGCAACAATCAACAGTCGTGGTTTATTATTAGACACTTCCCGTTCGGCTCCGCTGACTTCTTCAACACTTCACAGTTTTCACACCTGAAAACCAAAGCAAATGCAAAAAACCGGAATTAATATTAATAAAAAAATGTCCAACTCGTAACTCCTTAAAATCAATAATTTCATCTTGCTGTCGTGTCATGGCTCATGGGGTGGTCGTGATCTAAAACACCCACCAACCACCCACTTTGTCCTCCACTCAAATGAATTTCGCAATATCCCATGATATTACTCAAACAACGACATACGTCCGAGACAGGGGAAAATCAAATTAAGTTTCCAGAAATTGGAATTTGAATTCACCTTCTTCACTTCCTCCTCTTCTAAAATCCTAAGCAAGGTTATCTGCGTAACAAAATATGTTGCGCAAAGGGATGAAGGAACTGGGTCCATCCAAGACCATGACTGACTGAACTTGAGTAGAGCAGAAAGCCCATCGTCATCATCGTGAAAATAAATGGCTTGGGTTGATTACAAGTAAATCGGACGTAACTTTGCTTAGCTTACCAGGGAACTGTAACTTATCTGCTTCCCTGCCTTTACACCTATATACCTGCCCTCTGCTCTATATGTTTGATAATTATAGCATAGGTTACATACGTACTCCTATCTCAAAAGGATGAACCCCCTTCCATTCCATTTCATTGGCATGCAAATAACCGTCGCGTCACGTCAAACGAAGTGACAAATTTACACACATACGCATATCCATCTACCTAAAACAATATGAATACCATGTTTAATGCTTGCTTTCAAAATCTAATGGGTTTTATCATCTCTGCTTAAGTTAGCCCACAAAACGACATGAACCACGCAATCTCGAACCATGAGGCATGTGCATATTATGATGTACGTACATATACATAACATCAACTTTAGGATTTTTGTCTTTTGCTCGGTCGGTCGCCGTGCTGTGTGTGTGTGTCACTAAATAAATGCTCCTCCTCCGTTGTTCCCATTTAACAATAGAAAATAGATGTTACAAAAACGACATGGCATGGATGGATTCAGGGCTCAGGGGTGAGACGAAAAAAGGAACGACGCGGATGCTTAATGCTTTTGCGTTTTGACTTGGTGTAGGATAATCAAATATTTTCACACCAATAGGGGAGTTAAGAAGATGAGGTGGTCTTTTTGTCCCACACCCTTACATTGCATTGGAAAAACACAAATAGGGAAATGCCCACCTATTTGGCACTTGAAGTTGCGCATGTACTGAGACTAGTACTGGGTACTCATCCCACAATTGCCTCGGCAGCATGAAGCACGGCTACAGCCAGCTCCGTTTTATTTAATCCGTCAATAATTACCCATGCCATGCCTGCCTGGTCTATGTACGTACGTGTAGGCCATCGTGGATGGGGATTGGATCAATGCAGAGATAATGGGGAAACGGGTGCGGACGACTCCCCGAAAGGGGAACCAAAATCCACAACTTTTCCTTGCCCCCGACAGCCAGATTTCTTTGAAAATGACAACAACGCAATGTAATCCATTCATAGCCAAGCCAAGGGAATTTTTTTTTGTGCCCACGACACGACTTTGATGCCTGACTTTACAGCATATTGCCACTTCACTTCATTACTGAAGCATATAGCCATGGACAATGCTTTAAATGCAATCCAATGATTATGATTCCTATTCCTATGATCATGTGTAGTCAGTAGTGTGTTTGTGCAATAAGTCAAGCTTCAAAATCCGGTTTGGGTTTGAAGCGCCTGCGTCCGTGTGCATGAGGAACTTAAAGACAATTAAAATTAAATTAAATGGCCGAATGAAATTCTAACCCTTCTTGAGTGCTAGACAGAAACAGAAACAGCTTGCTGCAGTTGCTTATGAGCTTATAATGTCAATGCAGTGGGCATTTATTAGAGTTTTCGTTGGAACATTACAAATAACTACTAAGTGGAACCAAAATGTCAAAAATGCGAAATTTCCACCCACAGCCAACAGCTGCGTCCGTCTCTATCCCAAATTTGCTCATTTATGCATATGTTTAGCAACATCCAAATTACGATACTGTAAAACTATTCTTACCCTATACCGTACATATACAAAGCTGTTCAATAAATTTGAAAGCTCAACGGTCAAAAAATAAGAAATCAACTACAACATCAACGAACCGGATTGAACCTAGAAACCGCTTGACTGACGAAGTTTCATGTCTGT
Organism: Orthonychiurus folsomi; assembly: GCA_036851895.1. Lineage (NCBI taxonomy): Eukaryota > Metazoa > Arthropoda > Collembola > Poduromorpha > Onychiuridae > Orthonychiurus > Orthonychiurus folsomi. Next base: position 5,583 of record JAAXYW010001459.1, on the reverse strand, counting down.
AAAATGTGAATTAAAATAAAATACATTACCTGAACAAATTAATCCTTTCCTCCAAATGAAGATGACTTCACCTCCAGAAACAACAATCGAAAATTTGGAATTCGGCTTGCTTGACCGTACCGTCAACGGTACCGCAAATACAATATCACAAAATCGCCGCCCGTCCGTCGCAACGTGAATACAAATCCAAAAATGCCAGTCACCATAAATCACCCACACCGTTCCCCAAATTGTTTTAATTCCTTCATTGCACTATACTAGGCCAGGTCAAATCACCAGAAATTAATAAACTCCAGCCAGTCCGTACGTCAACGTACGTACACACTACGGCACGCACGGGTCACTCACCTCCTCCTCCCAATAATACACTCACTCAATGACGGATGTCAACCTGGAAGTTATCTTTGTACTGAAGGGTCACAAGGACAGTTGACCTTCGGATGTCCGGAAGTGGGTACTTTCGGATGATATGAAATGTACCCAGACAGGGCAGTAAGGGGTTAAGGTGTTGGCGTGGAGTGGTGTTGGTGTGTGTGCTCAACATGGCGAGTGCGGCGTCTTCCCTGGCTCCCTCCGTCCCTCCCCTCTCCTCCACGAACCACAACTTTTCTCAATGAGTTTTAACACACACACACAAGCAAAACATGGGATTTTGTTCCATTCCAAATGAAACAGAGACCAGCCAAATAGCCATCAACCATTTATTTGGGAGGGGTCTGACATTAAATAGCAAAAATCATCACATTATACTGTAGGATAAAACGATTTAAATTTGATTAAGAAATTAAATTGTTAATTAGTTAATTAATTAATTATGAAATTAGACATGCACAGGTGTATTCTTAAGCATACCTAACTTTCACCACCCATTTTCGAATTTGATTAGAAACTTGTGTAGGTATGTGACGTGACAATGTTGTGCGTTATGCGTTTGTGGGGCTATAATAATAAACGATTTTAGTTAACTTTGAGTTTTAGGATTGTAACCCCTCCCAAGGGGATTCTTAGGGAATCTACGGATGCCCCTCCAGTGCAGTACGAGTACGAGTCGAGTGCAATGGATTTGAGTGGAGTAATTAATTATTCTGAGGAATGAACTCCTGGGTTGTCCTGCATTGGTCCTTGGGAGTTTGGTCTCATTTTCTCATTGGGTCTTCAAAATTGTTCTCAAGTTGGGGAGAAGGGACGAAAAAGACGATGGGATCTGAAACTCATTCCCTTCCGTTTTTGTCTCCCCCCGAAACTCCACGCCTGTGTAATAAATGCTCCTTCATGTCCCGAGTCCATCTATCCATCTCATCATCCCCTTTTGTACTGATTGACTGTACCCACACGACTAATGACAACAACTCTTCATTTTTACAAATCAAAGGAGCGCCAGCTATGATGTTCAATTGGAATGCCATTTGATATTTGCTTTCTTGGTTTGCGAAATTTGACAATTCTAATTAAATGATGGCAAACTTCAACGTCAGGTCAGATATGTTTGTACTGATCTTTATGTAATTTTGAATATCCTGCAAGTTGCAATAGTATCCACTATTAGATTTTCAGAAAAGTTAGTCTACATTTTGCTAATCGGTATAAACTAATGTGAGTAAGAAAGAAATGAATTTGACTATTATTGCCTGATTACACAATGGCATCTGCATCTCCATCCTTTGTGTTCGGATTATATGACCAGTAATTCCAGTTTTGCCCGACTCCATAAAATGGCATCAAGTATTATATCACAGCCAAATAAATTCGTCCACGTACAGAGGCAATACAAATGTTAATATGATATTGAAATTGTATAAGTTTACTTTTCGTTCCGCTTTACTTTATGTATTTACAATTAAAAGAGACTCATAATTTTCCACGAAAATAAAGAGTAAACAATCTCAATAGTAAAATTCTGTCTCGCAATACATATTTTGAGATACATTGACCAGTAGTGCAGTAGTACATTTCCTTGGACGTTTGCGTTTGTATAAATTAGGTAGTCGCAAATTGACTTGATTTTAATCCCACTTTTGATGTTCCGGCACATGCGTCGCCTCATAATCACAATGCACGAAAGCCCTATCAACATTCGGCAAGGACTCCAATTTAATTTGCAAAGTTTCCCCCACATCATGTGAAACTTGCAAACTAGTCTCCGGTGGTAAAACAATATCCACTTCCGCAATCAACTTTGACCCAGCATGATAAACTCGACAAGTATCAACTTGCAGGATCCGAGCATCATGATTCATGGCAATGTAAATGACCTTCTTCAGAAAAATCGGTTCCGCAGTCTTCCCTACAATTAACTCACATTGTTCCAATACTGTCATTGACCAAGAGCGAAGGATAATACAAGCCACAATAATTGCGCCAATCGGATCAATCAACGGATTCACTTTACTCCCCAAAATCCCAAGTGTTAGCCCCAATCCATTCACAACTATGTCATTTCGTTGATCCTGGGCTAAGACTTGTGCTGCCGGATGAGACTTCAACAGTCGACAGTACATGTACATCAAGAATTTTGAAATGAGTGCAATGACCACAAAAGTAACACTCACAAATCCCAAATCCGGGCTTTCCGGTGTCCCGGTCAAGCACTCACCCGCCTTCACAATTAATTGCATTGATAAAGTTGCCATTAGGGATGCAAATACAATGACGCCGGCAGTTTCGAAGCGTCCTTTCCCCGCAGGGTAACGATAAATTTCCTTTTTTGCAGCAAGATTAGATGTGGCAATTATTATGGTGCTGCTGAGGAGGTCCATGAAGGCATCAGCTGTCGTAGCGTACAAGGACAATGATCCCGACAACAAAGCTGCTGCTAATTGCAAAGCAAATAGCATAATGTTGACAACTGCTGACCCGTAAATTGCAATTTTAAGTTTAAGAGATTCGCGTCGAGCTTCATCTTCATTCATACCGACGAGAGGAGCCGTCAGTTCTTCAATTAACTCATTTTGTACTCTGTAAAATTTGATCACCTTCTTGTTGGTTCCGTTTCTCTCCAGTTCCAGCAGTTCTTCTTCAGTTTTCAATTTATCGATCAGACACATGGGATCCGGTTCCGCGAGAAAAGACTCCGTGGCTGCTGCTGGATGAGACAACAGAATATTGACCTGCTGATTTGTGAGCTTATTATAGGCTTCGCTGTGATTGGCATGACTCTCTGGTGATTCTTCTGGTGGAATAATTCGTGCAAAAGTACTCTGGTTGTTACAAGTCGGTGATCCAAATCCCTTGAAATCAATAGTGAAATTCTTACAGTCGTCCAAGTTGACAACAGTGTGCATTTTGGCAGTTCCTTCACCGCGATTTTGCTCAACTTCGTCGCCTTCCTCTGAAATCACAATTTCAACAGGTTCTGATGCAGGCACAGCTCCATTCACAGACACCACATCTTGACCCTGACCTTGTCTTCCAGGCTCACTTCCAAGCAGGGGACTCCCGATATCACCTCCTTCACCAGCAAAGCCTGGATTTCTTCCATGCCTATTATTACTCAACATGTTAACTCTTCCTCCGTTGGAGTTCTGGCTCTGCGAATAAAAATATATCACAGCAACAACGTTAGAATTTATTGGAATAGAGCCGCCTGCTATGTTAATAGACAGCTGGTTATTTGAGTTTTACACTTTTACCAGGAAGTTTGTAAAAACGTGAACCGATACAAAAGCAAAGTTTCCTCAATGTTATTTATCAAAATCGCAAAAATAAACGATCTAATTGAACTGAATATATGGTTAGTTTATCACTATTACTTATCGGAATCAATGCATTGATAATCAATGGCAGTTATTAATCGGTAATCGGGCCAACGTGCAACTTTGGAGTATGCAAATAAATTATATTCATTAAAATTGCATTTACAATTTCAGAACTTACATCACGCTTGCTATTGCGTTGCCCTGGACCATCTGTACTCCAGTCAGAATGTAGAAAAGCTATTATTAACAGGTTGCACCTAAATGTTGATAAAAACCAAAAAAAACCTGCCAGTCAAAATTTTGTAGTCAAGCTCCACAAAATCCCACTCCAATCCATATGCACGTTAACTGAAGAGAAACTTACCTTTCCAAATTTCCTTAAAATGGACCCAGACCATTTATGGGAGGGTGAATAAACTCAACTCATCATAATCCTATTGATCTATTAATTGCTGCTGACTTAATTCGAAATTTTGGACAATCAAGGTAAGTCAGGTTTCCTAAAGGTCAAGGTTGGCTCAATGCAGTTCCAACCCTTCCATATTCACTTCACTGATTTTTTTGCACAATATTTGTCTGGCTAGTTCTAGAATCTGTTCTAGTCACATATGTAGAACCAGGACTTGTTTGAGAACCGTGCAACGCAACGTGGCGCGAAGTGGTGAACTTCCTCTATACACTGCAAAATCGACACAGGTATAAAAGGCGAATATAATGTTTTCTGAACTGCATGTTGCCAACTAGCGAGTGGTGTCTTTCGTATCAATTTCTTTAAGACCACTGCTGCAATGCGTATGACAAGGACAACGTGAAGAAAACCTATAATGACTAGGCGGTAAATCATAATAACATAGCATAGCAATGTGTGGTGCCTGGTGTGGTAGATTCATCTATTCTTATTTCCTTGTAGTTTACATGATGGATGATTGGACGTGCAACGTGCATGCATGACATTGCATGATGGGGTACCCGGTTCCAGATTCCAGCTCGGTCATAGTCGTAGCAATGGGCGACTTCATAATGTAAATTCTGCTTACATTAGATAAATGCAAACTAGAATAACAAAAATCTCTGGCTAAACTGCTAGCCAAAGCTGGACACCGCCCTGTGAAGTTTCCTTCAAATTATTGCACTGTATATTTATGTGACCTATGGGTATATGACCTACCGTATGGATGCATAGTAAAATATTCTTCAGAATGGAATAATTAGTAAACACAAAAATTGGAAAACTTGTATTTGGCTACAAATGACTTAGAACTTGAAGCACCAGTTGCAGGAAGAGGGCACAGACACAGAAAGTATTTTTGACTGCAAAATTTGCGCGCGGGGCTTCCCGGACCCAGATCGGTATAGAACATGAGTTTTCCCGAAATAAGTATCGATTTTGGTGGAAATGGTTTTTAGAATTCCTTGCCTCGGATATTCAGTCCGGCTGCACCAATTTCTTTAGAACACAAGGAATTGACAGTTTAAAAATTAAACTGTGTACCTTGGATTTTTTTCAAAAATTAGGATACTGGCACTGGCACTGCACTGATGCTACAGTAGGTGAATAACATCTTATGAACTATGCTTTTAGCATGAAATTTTAGCAGGCTCATCGGATTGAAACAGAAAAACAAATGTCGAACAAAATTGGAGCATTTGCAAATTATATGAATCGATGTCGGAGTTGTCTTATGCAACAAAAATGCACATAATTGGTATTGGTTGAACGACCGGATTGATTTTATATACACTAATCAAGAGTAACAGCAGCACGTTTCATCAAACAAACCTCTAGCTCTGTCAATTCGTCCTATCAGAGTTTATTCATTTTTAATTTAATCAGCATCTTAAAGGGTTACATTTATTGGCCCACCAAATAAAACTGACTTTCCCACCT
>JAAXYW010001458.1:0-21446 GCA_036851895.1 Orthonychiurus folsomi | reverse complement strand
TTACTTCGGATTCAATGTCCTGATTTTCCACGCATTCGATTACTCGTTCTACTAAATTTTCAACTGTGCTCTTAACGTCTTCGTCGTCAGTCATAACCGTCTCTGCATCTTCAGGTGGATGTGATGACGGACACGGATCACTCACGACGTCCTTATCCCCGACCTTGTCCGCAACTGCTTACAAAGAATTGACAAGTTTATTTATTTAGTTTAGTAATTCTTCGAACCAATTAACCGTGGTGTAGTAATGATTTCATGATGCTCGTGCTCCTGGTATTTACAAAAGTTTACTCTTACGGCATTGTGCAATGAATAAATAAAAGCTATGATTTATTGACTGATGAAACTATTTAGTTCATATACTAGAAATACCGGTCGGATACGGGCAGTTGGCCCCAAAAATTTTTCTTCGTTTTTTTCTAAGTCCCACAACATGTAGCACAACATGTAGTGCATGGGAGATACGTGAAATGTGTGCTGGCGTGCGGTGGAGTTCATTGACCCGTTTCTATTCCTGCTAATATTCATTGTTGGAGTTTAGGGTGAATCTCATTGTTTGGGTTGCCTGTCAAATTTTATAATTTGCACGGCAATCAACACTGAAAAATTCGAAATTACTTATGACGATCAACACTGAAAAATTTAAAATTACCTATGACGATCAACACTGAAAAATTTGAATTACTCACTGAAGAATTCGAAATTACTTATGACGGTTAACACTTAAAGTTCCTAGACGAGAATGAATTTGGCAGCCAAAACGTTCAAATAATTTTGAATTTTTCAGTGTTGACCGTCATAAGTAATTTGGCAGGCAGCCCAAACAAATGAGATATACACCCTAAACTCCAACAATGAATATTAGCAGGTATAGTAGAAACGGGTCAATGAACTCCACCGCACGCCAGCACACATTTCACGTATCTCCCATGCACTACATGTTGTGGGACTTTCGTTCGAATTTTTCAGTGTTGACCGTCATAAGTAATTTGGCAGGCAGCCCAAACAAATGAGATATACACCCTAAACTCCAACAATGAATATTAGCAGGTATAGTAGAAACAGGTCAATGAACTCCACCGCACGCCAGCACACATTTCACGTATCTCCCATGCACTACATGTTGTGGGACTTGTAAAAAAACGAAGAAAATTTTATGGGGCCAACTGCCCGTATCCGACCGCCAAGTTTACTGAACTCAAACCTAACCATTTAATCCATGTTTTATTAAAAGTACAAAATTGATCTTACATCTTCTGGTAAATAATCATCGGGGGCTTCAATTGCAGGTTGTTCAGCCATCCCTCTCCTCCAAGATAATTCAAATTTTATTTTTTGCACTCAAGTTAAGCTTATTTTATTACAGCACCGCACCACCACACCAAAACCCGGTCCTCCGTCTCATCTATAAAAACAATACTTTTCAAATTTCCCCGCAATTGTGAGTTTTGGTGCAGCAGAGCCATGCGATGGCGCACAGCTTCAATTCCCCCTTTATCCCAAGGTTGTGGGACGGGAGCCAATGAGGAGCCAAGGAATCAAAATCGAGCGTGGGTTCCCCCGCTCCGCAATGCCGTGCCCTCCGGACCCGAGCCAAAATCCAATCCATTCCAATGCTATGCTATGCTATGCCGGGGTCTTTATGTACGTTGAGTAAAATCCCCACCTCCTCCATTACACAAATACGTATTTGAAGCTCATCTTAAAATTTCTGACCAGCCACGGGTCACGGGAAAGGTCAAGAAGGATAGTTGGGAGGATCCGGGTAAGAGTCAAATTATTATTTCCCGGTTTATGACATTTGCGTTTTGGCGGCTGGAATCCTCACTTCCATTCCCCAAGTCCCGCCCGCCTCTTCCCATTCAAATATTCAAAATTTTAAATACAAAGTTCCCTCCTGCCCAACATGTATATACAAAACATCCCATGGGTCATGATTATGATGGAAGTTTTTGAAATTGGATGAGGGTTTTAGAAGTCAATTTTGAAGTTAACAATTATGATTTGCAATTTTTGTGGGAAGTGGAGGGCGTTTGATGGTCTTCGACTTATATGATGGAATTAATATTAATATTGGCTTTACCATTATTCAGAAACGAGCCCGCCCTCACAATACTACAATAACCAAAATCAGTTCGGCGACTTCGACCGGTGGACGGGGTTTTGACTGAATTCTGAATTACGTAATGGCTGAACAAATTCAGGATGATTTAGTAAATGATGGGGTGCTGGAGCAGGACCAGGATGATATTATGCAACAATTCACAACAGTTGATGCAGAAGGGAATACTGTAGTTTTAACTACGGGAGACTCCATGGAAAGCTTGGAAATGCATCAAGGAGAAGTTGATGGAGGTGAACTTGGAGAAGAAGAAATACAGCACGAGCACGACGGAGATGGTGATCAGGATCAAGAAACCCAATACGAGGAAATAATTGGAGAGGGGGAGGAAGGGGAAGGACTAATAACACAAACAATAGTTGATGAGCATGGAAATCAGCAAATTGTGACTGGCTCTGCGGCAGCCATTCAAGACCTTATTACATTGCATGGAATTGATGCTGACGGTAACATTATGACAAGTAGAGCGCCTGGAGAAGTTGACGTAGACGAAGACTTGGACAATGTGAGCATTCTTACTTTTGCTTGACCTTTTTATTTTTAATAGCAGTTTTCGACCTTAATGCTCTCCGTCGATCACCTCATCAATTATTAAACCTTTCATTTTTTAGGTAAACATTGCCATGGACCAGTCAATGATGGACACACAGAATATCGTGGAAGAGGTTATTACTGGTCACAATGAAGAGCCACAAGATGACGATTCATACTTCTTGACGTCAAATGAAACCGTACCTGCTGCTTCGGAATCAAGCCGGCCTTTTCTAAATGTGCAAGAGGCCATTTTTAATCCTGCTACTGGCACCTTACAACCAATTGCTTCAGTAGCTAATAGTACTACCCCTTCAAAACCAGTTACAGCGAAAACACCCAAGAAGAAACAAGCACAGCCTGTAAGTCATCTTCAATTTTACATTCTATTTTATTAATGCCACCCAAATCAAGGTGTATGTCATGGTGCATGCAAACATGCAATGCAAATGTTACATAACGTGTTTTTTTCTAGGTAACAAAATTTGTTTTAGCCCAGCATTCTGGAGACTCGTCCCAACCTCAACAAATTATTTTGGACGCACAATCATTGCAAGGTTTATTGCAGGGTGGAGGCAACACCATAACCTTTAGTGGTGCGTCGGGAAAGGTAGGTTTAAAAAATGAAAGCCGGCTGAACGATTCGAGTTCGAGTGATTATTTTCTAATCCTGTTTTGTTATAAAATTGCTGATCTATCGCTACACCAATATAATGTAATGCACGCGTGTATCATACCTTCAACCTCTAATTGGATTGTTTTATTAAACTTTTTAGCAAAGCATATTTCTGGCTCCTCAGTCCTCGCAGTCTCCATTGAAGATTAAAAGTGGCAAAAGTCCAGCCAAAATTCTCCCTGCTCCAGTTCCAATTGGAGATCAGCAGCAAGCAAGCACGCAGAGATTTTTATTGAAGCAAGGCACTGTGCTCACTCCGATATCACAAATTGGCCAGGTTTGACAAATTCAATTTGTATTCCAGAGAATTTGAAGTCAAAAATATTACTATAAACAAAGTGTTGTTTCTTTTTGATTAGGGTGGGACAACAACAAAACTCATTCAGATGCCTTCTCAAGGTGGAAACCAGGTAAGCCATTAATATTGACCCTTATCGACGCTTTAACGTCAGTCTCATTGATTTGGTGTTTGGTTACCCTTTTCTTCTCCTTCTTATGTCAATTAATTGTTATATCTTCCAATATTTCAGCCTATTCAGTACTTACGGGTTGTACAAAAGCAGCAAGTGCCATCCAATAAAGTACCAATTGCACCAGCCACTTATAAGCCAAAGCCTGTGGCTCCCAAACCGGCACCTGGTCAACAGGTTTATTCATTACCGTCGGGCTCGTCAGGGGACCTCAGCTCATTGCAAAATCAAGGATTGGGAAATTTTGTTGTTCTACCGAACTACCTCGTAAGCACGGCTAAATTCATTAAAAGGGAATATTGACATCAATTGGCTCACTGTTTCTTTTTAAATTCACAGCAGCAAATAAAGAGTGAACATAATTCTCCGGTTCCAATCAGGCCTGCACATGATATTATCCAATCTGGAATATCTGAAACAGCGGCCATTCTTGGAGGCATGAGTCAGAGTTTGTCGCAGCACGGAAGCTATGAATCTTTTCGGTCATTGCTTGAGCCGAATGGAATGCGCCCAAGAAAACCGTGCAATTGCACTAAATCTCAGTGTCTTAAGTTGTACTGCGACTGTTTTGCGAATGGGGAGTTTTGTCACCTTTGCAACTGTACGAATTGTTACAATAATCTCAACCACGAGGAGGACCGTCAGAAGGTTTGTTTCTTTTTGCTCTTAGGACACTAGTACTAGTACTAAAACTGTTCTACTAATAATAATCCAATGACGTATTAAAATTCTCAGGCCATCAAACTTGTCCTTGAAAGAAACCCTGGAGCTTTTAGGCCTAAAATTGGTAAGAGTTCTCAAACTGGGGAGGCGCACGAGCGAAGGCACAACAAGGGGTGTAACTGTCGGAGGTCTGGTTGCCTGAAAAACTACTGTGAATGTTATGAGGCGAAAATCTTCTGTTCCGGCATTTGTAAATGCACTGGATGCAAAAACTGTATCGAAAATATTCCATCTGGATTGCCAAATGGAGTCGGTGTTGAACAACATTTTGCCGGAGCCGGTACCTCTCATCGGCAAACCCTAAAGGATTTGGCGGAAGCGGCTGAAGTAAGGGTTCAACAACAAACTCAAGTTAAAAACAAAATGAAAGCACAAATGCAAGAAGTTTCTCCGCAAAACAACTTGGGAATTATGGTCCCACCAGTGGTATTCAGGTTAGTGTTTGAACTCTCTGGTTCAGCAAAAAACTTCTGTTGTTATAAAAATTAATTTTATTACGCACTGCACACTAATTAGCAACTGCAAAATAAAATAATAGTAATCTCTACAGTATTGTCTCCCATTTCAGATATCCTCACGGGTCTATTTCATATGACGTTGTGACCTCAACAGTGGAAGTTCTGTTGGCGAAGGCTGAGGCCATTGAAAAGCAGAGATTACCAGATGGGGAACTTGAAAAGGCAATTCTGGAAGAATTCGGGGATTGCTTAGCATCACTGATGGAGCTAGGAAATACAGTTGGAATTAACAGCTCCTTTAATTAGGTCCTTGTGTTGTAGCAAGTTTCAGTTGACTATATTTTCGACAAATCGTAGTTCACTTCAGTACAATTGATTGAAAACCGAATATTCTGTTTTTAATGATTGACTCAATGTCTATAGAGCAATTTGTTTTTTTTTTCGCTTTTATACACTGTTGTTTATTGACGTTTTTCAATACATATGATAATAAAACCGTTCAGCCACTATAAATACAAGACAAAATAGATTTTGATTGACTAGAATGAATTTTAATACTGTTAGTTAGTACTTTCTCACTGGTGAGCCGAATCCTTGATAAATTTCTCTTCAGGAGCACAAAGTACTGTACAAGTCTGTCATTTTAACAAAGTATTTGAGGTCATGCTAGGTTAAGTACATGTTAGACGATCTATGAGTGATGTGCGATGACACAAAATTATCGTACTGACTTAAATAATAACCACGCCAAGTATGACAGTCCAAATTCTGATCGGATGTATATTATGCCTTGGTCCAGGTCAACAAAGTGTACTTTTGTTCCAAGGTACACTTTGGTCATCTTCGGTTTGTCTGAATTGAGTGTCCTGATTCTCATTCCGCAGCCATTCGTGCTGCATTCCATTCCTTCGATAATTCCATCCTAAACAAATGGGTCTTCTCAGACACAGTCGTGACGTGATTCAATTACAGGAAGACCCCGTTTGCCAATAATTCATGCGCATGTCTGAAATAAATTTAAGAACAATTGAATTATCATCATTACTGTAAGCAATCCATACCCAATAAGCTACTTTCAGAAGAAAGGACTATGAGACCTAGCGATTCATGTTGTTGCATCGCGCAGACCACCACCAAAGATTGCTTAAAAAAGATAATCAGAGGGCTCAGAGGGGCCGATTTGTTTAATGTTTAATAATTCCTTTCTATGCATAATTCAATTCTAAACTAAATTTGTCTTTAAGGTTCCATAAGCACAAAATCTTGGAAGAGCTTTTCATTGACACATTCCAATCCCTGCATAATTTAACCTGGTCGTTTTGTTTCACGATGTAATAATATAAAAAGCGATGAAATATGGCATATCTGCACGTATGCGAAAAGCAAGCGTACTAGCCGTTTTCCTAATTTATGCAAAAAGTACATCAATCGAGTCGTAGGTGAGAAATTTTTTGAGGAATTTCTTCTTCGAGCCTGGTGCTGTTATTTGGGCTAATTTATAAATTTTAATTATGTACCTGCAAAGAAAAAAATTCTCACCCACGACGCCAATAAGCTCAAACTTAATAAAACGATTAAGGATAATCTTGAGCCAGCTAAACCAAGCCAATATAAACTATTTCATTAGCTAAAGCGTTTCATTATTGAAACTGTGACGTCAATTAATTGGGCAAACTTGTGGACTCGCAGCGCAATGTGATGCCAGTAGCCAGCTGCACTTGCAATTGGGATGAAACGAAAGAGATAACAGCATGATACAGTTTCATTCAAACTCACTCGAAAATATTTTTTTAAAAACATTTTTACTAGTTAATATATTTCCTCTACACGTATGGCGTATACATCAAGGCCAAAATTTCTAATCAAGACCATAAGCAAAAGTATTTCCAATATATACCCTAGAAAGCTATTTGGGTTTGGTCAAAAAAATCTGATAATATTAAACTAATAATGTAAATCATGCAAGAAACAATTAAGCAGAGTACTTTTACTTTAATGATAGCTCTCCTCTTCATGTGGAAAAATTAAATCAGAGAAATGGATGAAGCTGCATAAAACATTGGACTCCGTATTCCGCATAACAAAAAACCTGCCATAGAAGAAATTCTAAAAAAAAGCTCGTTTGGCAACTGACCACAATCGAGCGGAACCCGACCAACTGGGTTTACCTTCTCATTGCATTCTGGCGTTCACAAGAACACGCTTCCTACATTCTTTCTGATTTTAAATACCCGGACCACCCGGCTGATGAATTTTGGTCACAAGCAAGCACTCCGTTAAACATGCACACAGGAACCTAATTAAACTCCATACAACCATGGGAGAAATGACAACAATGAGTGAAAGATAGCACAAACTAGATAATAGAGGTCATTTAAACTGAAGCCTCGACAGTTGATTGAGAGAGAAGTAGGTGAAATGAACGTATTGAAATCAGAAATTTTGTTTATTTTTTTTATTTGGTCATGGTAGGAACGAGTTCCTAAGTTCAATTGTATCAGTCATGTATGTTCCTCGAGTAGATTTTAAAGCTCATCCACAGGTTTCAAATTCTTGGACAGACAAGGTGAACCTGGAGGTAATATTTTTGCGGTCATCTATTAGTATGCTATGGATTCCAACGAATCGAATCTTAAGATTGAAATGCCAGTGCAAAATCTACAGTAAAACGGATTTCACAGAAGATGAAATATGCATGTCCTATCGGATACGAAGTGATATGATGCAATGCGCATCGGGAGACGCCAGCAAACCCACCACTTACCTCAAGAATTCTTAAAAGCCCTTGAGGATATTCCTGGTTTTCTAAACTTGATCTGCTATCAGTTGGGTTTGTGTCTTTACTTCAGATTAACAGAATTACTTAAGCCTTTTATTGAAGACTCAGTGGTAAAACTGAATCTTTGTGAATTGCTTCTAACTCTTCTAAACCCTTGTCATTTTCATACGTCATGGTCTCAGAACGAGGATTTAACAACATTTCATCATGTGGTGAGTTCGTGGTAATACCCAATTCCAATGTAAAATACCAATTGATAGTCATCCTTCTTGGACAGATGAGGTCCTTTGTCTAATAAAAGAATTGATAATGAGTTTTTGATTTGTAACTCAAAATTAATATTACCGATTAGTACAAGTACAAATAAAACTGCAAATAAACACAATATCCAAATATAGGCAATTCTTTCAAACGTGGTACGCCGCCACAACATTTGCGCAGCAGAATAAGTTTTACATATAATTTGATGAACACAGCGTTTCAAGTCAATACGAGACTTCATCACAGAAAAGAGATCATGTGCCCAAAACAACTGATCACTCATCCTCATCCAAAGTCCGAATTGAATTGATGCACGCAGCGCTCAGAATTTATTGATTTTATATATTGCAATTGCACATGGTTAAATAACAAAAGCCGCATCCCGCATCATCGTCATCCTGAAATCCTGTGGCATGGTATAATGGGAGCGCCTGAAGAATGTGAAGCTAGCTAGCGTAGATTAAAATGGTTCGGGTAATAACAAGTATAAACAATAAATTTTCCCATTCAGATTCAGCCCTGTTGTTTCCATCTACGATGAAAAATTCCCGCATTTGCACCAAAACTGAGCAAAAATAACTAACTTTACTAACCTGGCTATTTACTTTATGCATGAAAAGTCTAGTCTGTTCTGTACACATTCAGCAATTAATCTATCGAGCACATTTCTTTCTCAAATTTAATTTCCTGTACAACATTCCTGCATTCATTCTGATGGTGGCCTAGCAACTTTCTCTAAGAGGCTGCACTTTCACACTTGTTTTGCTAGTTCTCTGTGCAGCTACTGTATAATTCGAGTTCTTTTTCTTTGAATAGAAAGCGCGAGCGCTTCCGCGGGCGATGTTGTTATTATTGGTATCAGCCGCGTTTGCAGCACCAGCAATACTCGAAGGCTGCTCGCTTAACCCCTTGGAATTTTCCGCCGGCGTAACTAAGATTGCAGAGCCAGTCGTTTGTCTCGCTGCAGCAGGAGAGTCAACTGGGCCAGGCGTTGGAGAGCACGCTTGCTTAGCCTTATTTGCCAAATATATACCGTGGAGCTTTTGCAAGTCGCCAATCGTCAAACGACGGGGTTCGTCCTTTAATTGAGTTATTTTTATGGCTCCTAGTCTTGGAGCAATCTTTGAAATTTTTCTGGGTGGCTGATGAACGGTATTGTCCTCTTCGTCATCATCTTCCTTTTCCTGTTTTGGAGGGAAATCATGCGCCAAATCAACCTTTCGTCAATCATAGATCGAGCTAGATAGCCCATTTTGTCTCCTGAATGAAAGGTAACGGCATATCCATTCCGTTCATTCTTTGTGACATTTTTACTCATACTCACATCAGAATTTGGAATAGTAGTGCCACTGGCAGTCGCCAGCAACGCCTCGATTTCAGACAAGTCTGAAGTCCTTCTGCTAACTGACTTCTCACAGTCATAGCCATAATTAAACTGGCTCTTCCAATCTCCCGCAGAATTGTACGGTCTCTTTGTTCCGCGACCAGATGATGGAAGGCTATCGGGAACCACCTGTCGAAATATTTCAATATGTTAAATTCTTTCAAAATTAATGGCACAATTACTAAATACAATCTGAAATAGTTGAATGCGCTGCAGCATTTAGCAGTTATCGTTTTTTAGTTAAACATGTCAAACCAAATCTTGTTAAGTTTAAGCCTTAAGTTCGGGGTTCATGCAGTTCATTTTTTTGTGCTCCTTACAAATGTTTGAATTACAACTGAAGGAAAATGAAATTAATGCACCATAATTTAAAAACTGAGTGAAGTTATGTACAGTTGAGTACTTTGTTTTTAAACTTATTTCTCCAAAACTGGGATAAAGTACTAAAAATAGCTTTATCCCACACTAACGATTATGTTAGGTTAGGGTAGGGTCATACCATGATGCCGCTCTGATAATTCTTCTAATTCCTGAAATGCAAAAAATACACTCACCTGAAAATTGGAATCACACTGTAGAGAATGCTCACTAGCCATTATTCCTCTCAAAGCAATCAACACCTGTGAAGATGTGTACCGCTTCTCTGGCTCTTTTCTTAGAAGAGATTGTATAAGTTCTATGCTCTTCTGTGACACATTATTCTCCCTGCAAAACGTAAAGCATTTTTCATTTAACAATTTGTCCTATGCCACAACAATGTACGGAATTTTGCAAAAAAAATTACAACTTACACTGGTATATGATACTCAACTCCTTTGATTTTTTTGAAGAGCTCACTCGGTGATTGATCGTAAAATGGAAATTGGCCGTATAACATTGTATAAAGCACCACTCCCAGAGCCCACATGTCAGATGGCTTTCCTGCAAATTTATGAAGAGGTTAATACAATCCGTGGAGTGTGGAGGTGGTTAAAAAAAATGGCAATTCAATACTGTAACCCTAACCCTATCAGTGCCAGCGAGCACTAGAACCACACTAAAAACGGTTTGCTTTAAATAATAGGGAAAATGCAAGCAAACGCTATCAGTGAGAAAGGTGAAAAAAACTTCTACAATACAATTCACTAAAATCGATTAGAATCCGTCTAAAAATACATTCTTTAACAATCACGTTTGAATTTTGTTGAGTGGTCAAGCGAATTACAAACCGCACCACCACAAAGCAAAACGTCAAGACGTTTAAAAATCGTCACGCTATTACATCACGATAATAGGGAAGCGCTACGCCCTTCCGAAATCATTACAGAACGTACCTAACATAAAAATATGAATCACCACCAAGCGTACTACTATAAAATAATCTTCCCTGTGACGCCATATTAATATTAAATATTTTACCTAAATATGGTTTGCCATTTATCACATCAGGTGAGATGTATGCTGGAGAACCACGCTGATCCGTCAGAAGTTCACTGTCTGATGCCAAATGTTTTCCCAGGCAAAAGTTAGTCAGGACTACCTCTCTTGTCTCCTTGTTTAAAATAATGTTGCCCAACTTCAAATCCCGATGAACAACGTTACGCTGAAACAAAATAAAATTGCCAATTAACTTAAAAGTTAAACATTAACAATTAATGCTTCGTATTAATGTTTTACCTGGTGCAGTCTTTCAACGATTTGTACTACATTGTAAAATATTTGGATTGCTTCGGACTCACTCAACCTCTTCTCCTTAATAACGTAATACTGAAGATTCGTCAGTTGAGTATATTTAGGACAAAAATCGTGAGGAGTATAACAGTCCAAGACTAGACAAAGCCTTGTTTGCAGCCTCCCAGTAGAAACCATTTTCCCATTTTCTTCAACTTCTTCAACTGCAACATCCTATTCAAGCATACAAATTAGGTATTAGAAACTTGTTTGCACACTACAAATTCTTAACGTTTTCAAAATTAGAATATTACTTTGAATAAACCCCGGTGTTGAACCACACCTTCTTTCCCTCGCAATAAGTTAAGCAGGGAATACTCCGTGTGAAGAAGCACTTTCCCTTGTTGATCATCGACAGTGTCCGGTTCCGTTCCGTCCTTTAGGCATAATATCTAGCAAAAAAATATCAGAATTACAAATAAATGTTCTCTTCACCCGTGTGAACTTTGTCCGTGTTAATTATAGTTCAAAAGATACCTTCATTGTATAGAATTCGTCCGTTCCGTCTTTCCGAGCTAGGCAATGAGAAATGCATTGTACAGGTGAGTTGCCCAATTTTGGACCAAGGAGATACGGTCCTGCCCTCTTAATGTAATTATCTAGCGCGCCTTCGTTACCTGAAAATAATTCAAAACCAGTTGATTAATTCATAATTTATTCAAAGGGCACACTTAACACTAAAGCTATATTATCTTTATTTGCAATTTTAATAAGAAGTACTAATTTGTATCAACTGTGCAACTTTCAAGGTAGATTCTCAACCAAGTGTTTAAATTTAAAATTCAAAATCGTCAAAAAGTAAATTACTAATAAATCTTCCGTAATAAATGTTTAATTCACTTTACCAGTATTTTCAGGCTTTATGAAGCACATTTTGATTTGTAGCAAATTTGTTAACTCGAGTAAAAACTAAATGCACATTGAGTGGCAATGTCCAAAAACAATAATACTATTTTGATTATGTAAATAGGAGATCTGTATTAGCTGACTGTGAAAGAACACTAGGGGTATCCCTAAACTCTGCTCCAAGTAACTGGTCGTATGAACTGTGAATGGAGGGAAGCCATTGGGTTGTTGCATTAAATAGTTATCCTATTTGGAATTTCGCCACGTGCAACGTTTGCATGTCCTTAAGGTTGCGTCATCCACCAACATGTGCCACACGATTCCCAACGTCACTAGATCATTCCATACCACACCAGCTCACATCACAGAACGGGAAATCGTTTTGCATTCCGCACGTACACAATACCAGTTAAAACTACGTTGTAGGAAACGACCTTAAAACTGCAGTCATGCTATCCGAGTTTCATTAATCTTTCCTAAACATTTTCATGCGATACCTTACTTACGTTTATGTAATGAACCCTTCTGGCAATTAATTAACAATTATTTCTAATTTAAAAATGGAAAACAACATCAGCTTACCCATTTACACTCAGATTTCTATGATTTGAAAAACTGATCCACTAACACTCAAAAGTTATCAGACTATCATATTAAATCTGAAAACCGGATTTGAAATCGGAAATAATGCGTGCTGCTGATAAACTATCTTGTAGAGACTTCTCGTGCAACTATGTCAGATGTTACGTCAGACAATTAGTATGACTTTAAATAAAACGTATTAAGTGTGTAACTTCCGAACCCGAACCCGAATTTTTCCACACTAAACTGTTCGATCATCGTAAAATAGTGCGTAGATGCATTTGCAATGCAACTGCGTAAAACGCAACGGCAAAAATATAGGGATATAGGCAGGGATGCAACATGCAACCCGCCACTGATCCCCGCCTAGCATTCCATTGCATTGGACCGCTATTCGTATTTGGGTTTAAGGGGTCCAATTCTATTTATTCACAGCTTTCAAGGAACATTCTCATTCTAGTCTTGTCTACTTCAAAGNAAGGGGTCCAATTCTATTTATTCACAGCTTTCAAGGAACATTCTCATTCTAGTCTTGTCTACTTCAAAGAATGTAATAGGGATACAGGAATAAGAAACGTCAAGGGTTTTAGGTTGGGGCACGGATTTCCGGAATTTTAACAGAATTATAGTCTGTCCCTTAACCTTACAAGGGAACCTCACTCCATGCGCGCCACGGTCAGAGGTCTCATATTTTTTTGAGATACTCCAACATCCCCTGACCTCTGTAAAAATCAGCTGAATTCCAATTTTCCAAAATTCAAAAAACGCAATACATAATTGTAAAACGTGAATTTCCTATGTTAAACAGCATGGGATTTCAAAGTTTTCGAAAGTTTATCCACTAGACTAGGTATACTGATTCTGGGTCAGGGCAGGGGATGTTGGAGTATCTCTAAAAAAATGAGACTATGAGACCTCTGAACGTTGTGCGCATGATGTGAGGTTCCCTTGTTACTCCTACCTTTGCCTGCCTGAAACATTAAGGTAGGTTCTCCGGTCAACTGGGTAAATATGACCTGAAATAAAGGACTATTATTCCCTTAAGAAAGGCAACTCGCCAACCCTCGCCTAAGGGTCAGGCTCAAATTGTTTACGCCGTATTTATTTGACTTTGTGTAATATTGTTCTTAATGCTGACAAAATTGCCTTAAAAAATCCGCACATTCGATTCAACATTTAAGCATAACGTCCTACATGGATGAAGACGATTTGCCGCTAAATGATAGCCAGGGCCTGCATGTGAAATTATCAACTTTTTTTAAAAAAATTGTAGTGTAATTCTAGGGAACTTGCGTCTGCGTCCGACCCCTAACCTAACCCAACCCTATGAGTATTGAATTCATGAATTCCTTGCGTGACTCAAACTCCTAAACTGGATGCAAACTGCAAAAGGCAAGGTGAAGGGGATTAAAATTAAAATAGAAAACCAGTCTGCTTGGTCTTAAAATGGATAGAACCATATTTCTTAAAACTCCGTCCTGTGTATTTCCAAAAAACTGAAGCTGTTATCAAGAAGGCCAAAGACCAATGTTTACTGACCACGCAATCAAAGATCTGTAATGCCCTGTCCAGAATCCCAGGAAAAATAAATTAATAATTATTTTAAATTGTCGTGTTTCTTGTGGATTTTTATCTGCTGGAAAATTTAAATTCCAGGCTCTCAATTTTATTGTTCTGCCTTTGCCATTGCATGTGTTTTGTTTGGTTTATTTCGGCATTCCTCGAGGAGAGGAATTTAGAAAAAAAATTTAGTGTTCCGTAGTCCCGCCTAGAAAAAATTGCTACGCCGGCGGTAAAACGATCTATACAAATCCTAAACCACCACATTTTACCGACCCTCCGAAATAATGCTATATTTGTTTACTTCATTGCAAGTCGCATTATATATTTTTTAATCCATAAACATAAAAGATATAATAATGTATACGGTATGAAACTGGCAACTACTATAATAGTAGCACCACCAATACTAATACTACCAATAAAAATTGGATTTCTCTCTTTGAATGAGGAAAATGCTCTCATAGATGCATAGATTTTTCAACTGCATCAAATATAAGAAAGCCCAAAATCAAGCTTAGTTGCTGGCTGATCATTCGTTTTCGTTACGTTTCGTACACGAATACGGCAGCACAGAACGTAGAACTGTGCAGTCAGTATTTGGCAGCCATGTAACGCGCACCTTCCACCAGTGAATTTACCCGTAAATTTCTATTTTTTATTTTGACTTGACTAACTGTATAACTGGAATTGGAATTCACAGGAATTCAGTAAATTTTATAAAAGCATTATCTACTCTTGCGGATTTTTAGCTTAGAATTTTTCCTTCAACAATTTCTGTAAAAAATGTATGTTTAGAAACGAGGAAGTTGTGTGTTACTTTTGGTAGGTTGGTATGTATGGAAGTACGTGTCGGAATTTACGGGCGAAACATAATATAGAATCGGGCTCAGTAGTGCATGAATCATTTTATAATAATTATTATTAATATATCATTAATGATGTGAACGGTACACGGGTATTCCCGAGTATCTTCAAGCAATTTAATAATTTTAGTTAAGCAAAACAAAATCGAATCCAGATTAGTTCATGATAATGATCAAATTAGAATTAAACTGGAAAACAGTTCATGCAGAACTTCATTTTACCGCGCCATCAGCTATTAGTTGAAATCCGATATTGATATTAGATTCTGTTTGAACAGGTTTTTGGTCTCCTCGGGTTTGGGACAGCCGCATTATAGAATGTGTCCAATCTGTCTGGGTCTGTGCTTCTGTATAAATTAATGAGGAAAGAAAAAAAAAGATCAGGGTAAATATATTTTTATAAATGTAATGTAAATGTGCGTTTAGAGTTTGAGCGTTCGGTTCCATTCAGTGTGCTCCTATTAACGAAAGCGATGATTTTGGGGAAGAGAATAACCCCTTCAGTCCTCATACCGGGTGTAGTTTAATCAATCCCCCGAAGCCCAAATGTCTTGTTGTTTTAAAGTGTTCTAAATGTTCTAACATTGTGCTAAATGGAACTTGTTCTACACGAAATCCTCATTTAGTAATTGCAGTTTCAGTTAGCAGCATGAGCGTACTAAAATATTGACATTAGTTTAGTAGATAGCACATTAGATATCAAGAATAACAGTTCTCGTGTAATGCTAGCTTCGCGTTGTGCTAATCAACAGATTGTATTGAGCATTTAGCCAAAACTCTAAAATCATAAACAGTTCAATTTGAGAGTGCATAGAACCAGCACTATCAGCCCTGTTTGCTAGTATACATAAGCGTAGTGTAAAATCGTCTATTTGAGTTTAATATTCATCATCCGTACTCATCAACATCAAACTGAAGCATAGGCCCTTCCCTATCATACGCTGCACTGATAAGCCGCGCAATACTGATGTGTGATGTAATAGTAGTAATAATAATTTAGACCGTTGTTGGATACTACTCGCATGTTCCAGGGATTTCGCCAACTCATTTGGATTTTTCGCTAGTCAACGCGCATATGAGAGTGCCGTGTGCGAATACTTGTGTGCGAATTTGCACAGATGGTGTGATTTGCATCCTTCGTACTAGCAAGTATGGCATGACTGGATTGCATGGCCTTATCAACTAAACAAAAAAGTTGCCACGCACTCACTATTACTCAAGTACAACTGCCTAATGAATGTACTGTACACACTATACTATGCCCCCTAGAACAAAATGGGGAAAGGGATGTGCTCATTCTGCACTTGCTTAGCGCGTAAAAACTTTACAAATTTACAAAAAAATGATCATAAATCCAGTATAAAATTAAATAACGGTCTACTCTATATTATCCGTTAACTAACTGGACAAAATCTAATGCAAAACTAGACCTCTTGTAGATGGAAAACAAAAACCATACCTTCACAAATGGTACTTGTCATTCTACTTCTTAAACTTTCTTGACTTTACGTCGAATCAATGGTTGAAGAAATAAATCTTGTCAAACACTAGTTGTGATTGTTGAAGAAGGAGCTTTCAAAAAAAAGCGTCTTCTTCTGATGACCGCGTCTTTACTGGAAAAAGGGCAGGCCGTTGAATTCTCCAAGGGCCAAAACTTGAGGGCTCGCAACAATGACGAAGCTCGAGTATTTACAAGGACTCTAAAGGGTCAAACTTGTAAGGGCTTTAATCGCTGGAAGAGGTCGGGGGCAACGTTGGGAACTCCATCGTAACTGAAAAGAAATTGGTTTTAATAAAATGGGCAAAAGGGCTTTTGCTTCGGCGTTGGGTTTGTATGGCGTGGTGGTGCCATGCATGTTCTTCCTATTTGCAGATAGAGAGTTGCCTTATCCCATGCATTGCTCAGCATGGAATTTACCCTGTACCCCCCTAGTAAATTACGACCTCAGTCCATCCATATGCCCCCGTCAAACATTTATATTTTTCCATCACAAACCCTGTCCCCTAACCTTTGACCCCTTTATATCCCTTCAAATTTGGAATATAACTTCAACACCATCCATTTTATCATCCAGCAACTTTAATTTTAAAAATCCATCCACACTGTACTTCAAACGACCAGGACTGTCATCTTTCACATATTTAAGTCATTATAATAGATTTTTCTGACAGGATTTGCTCAAAAAACAATATGCCATCTGTAAACGAGCAATTCAGGAGCACATGAGCTGCATAAAATAATTAAAAATCCAACGATTTCATTTATTTTGTTGCAGGGTTTGCAGAAATATGATATTTGCAAAGTTGACTTGAACAGTTTGCATCAATTGAAGGATAAAGTGGATTTCTGACAAAGTCCGCCCTTTGCCTGTGCCAGTTTGCACTTCTTTTGAGCAGCTGGTGGGGCCATGGGCTGACGCATGAAATGAAATGGAGAAATCGAGAAAAGAACGTTGTATGGAGGAAGTGTGGATTGAAAGGCAAACGTTGGGAGAACGTTTTGCTGTGACGTGTTCAACGTCCTCCTTCGTATTTGAGTTCATATCACCAATTCACATTGTGTACTCCTGTTATATTCCATCCTCCTTTCAAACAGTTCCCCAGAAACGATTTTGAACCCGAGGGAGGATGACGGGGCCGTGTGCTGTGGTTTGCCTCTTGTGATTTTAATGAAATGCATAGTCACAGAGTTAGAGATTGTCGTTTGAAGGTGGGTCATGTTTCATGTATGTAGCCAGTCCTGCCATATAGAATTTTTTGCGATTTTGAGAGGGAAGTATTTGCAGTCCTTTAACTTGCAAATTTGAAATGACAACAGCACAAGAACATACAAAGGCCGGACGGGTTCGGATCTGCGATTAAAACGACAAACGAACGTTCTTTTAGTGGATCTGAATAATCTGAAACGGATTTGAATGGTTGAATTTACGACATGTCTGTACTTGACTGAATGGATTGTTTGCCCTTCTCTGAATTTAGTGTGTCATGCCGCAGTTGATTGGAAATTAAACAAGGTTTTTAATTGCAATAAATTAATAATACCAACACCAAGTGCGCAGTATGCATTTAGATTGGATCGCGATTAGGTTTACACAAGTAACATCACAGGTCATGTGTATGGGACGAACGTTCGGCAGCAGATTTCAACGGAATGAATGATGCTAAAATGTGATCTGTTGACTCAGGCTTATGGATTTACAGCCTTCTATAAAAATGTTGAAGAAGATTAAACACTGGGGGAGACTTGGGTTGCGGCGAAGTTGATTAACTGATAAAATATGACTCTTCATCAAAACAAACGTCTGGCCGGACTGGACAAATATATTAATTTTAAAATATACATTCAAAGCAGTTGTAATGTAATACAACCTAACTGGTATACGTAACTGTTAATAAGATGTAGATGCAAGATGCACTTGGTGTTTTCTCAAAATGCAAATTTGCAAAATACATAAAGTAATTGGAGTAGGTTTTTCAGAATACGCCTTGGGTTAGAAAAACTTAATTATTACCGAGCACATATGGTTTAGCATATGGCACAGGTATTGCACGATCGTATTTTCTGTCTGGCGGTCCACGCTGAACACACACCGAATCGACATGGACGACCTCCTCAGTGGTCGCGTCCGTCCAGAAGCACTTTTGGTTGTATTTATATCCTAAAGTTGCACTCGAATACGCTTCACGACAGGCTTCAACCAAGACAAGAGTTGCTTCTGATGGAATTACTGAAGCGATGTCTCTACGCGTTAAGTAGGAAGCATTATTTATACAAATTTTGTGCTCTATCCCAGACAAAGTGTTGACATTATATTGGAAGCAAGCGTACCTACAAATAAATTGTAGGCGCTTCCCTGATTGTGTTAATGTGACTTTATATACAGATGTGATCACATTAAGTAGGATGCAAGAAATATTGTGGACTTTACATTCCGGTGTGATCACATTAATGTATGAAACAGAGATATATCCTTGACTTTACATACAAATGTGGATACATTATGTAGGAAGCAGAGATATATCCTTGACTTTACATACAAATGTGGACACATTATATGTAAGAAGCAGAGATATATCCTTGACTTTACATACAAGTGTGGATACATTATGTAGGAAGCAGAGATATATCCTTGACTTTACATCATTGTTGCTTCATCTTCATGTGCTCGGTATTTTAGTCTTTTAAGACTTTATTTTAAAATCCACCCATTAAGCTAATTTGTATAGAATTTGGGCATCGCGTATTGGCTTTCAAAGTATTATGGGCATTCTAAACTTACAGTAAGGTAAGTAAGAACTGCATTGGGTATTTTAAGCAGGTTTCAGCCACTCTCACTGGATTTCCCTACAAATTTGGAGTTGAATTGACTGACTCCAAAGCCATAGTGTTAGTCTAATTACATCTTCTATCTATCTTACACTTAGGGCCGTATTACAACCTTCGACTTAAGGTTTGATCGAGGTTTCAGTCCGGCTTAAGCCTAGGTTTATATTCCCATTTCCCACCCTCAAGTCGCGAATTTAAGACTTGGATTAAACCCGAGTTTAAATCCATAGTTTTGCACGGCTTTCATTCACCTAATATAAAACTTCCAGGGAGCTAGGTATTTCCACAACGAGCTATCACATAAGAGCGTCAATTTAATACGAGAACAAAAGCGAAATCTGCTCCGAGCGCGCGCTCGTATCGGATCACTCCCGAGGGAACTGCCCGTGCGAAAACCCTTGGATTTGGCTGAAACTGTGTCCGCATTGTTACCCTTGTGTAGAAACTGTTTCACAAATTGTCCGATCCCAACTCTCAAATTTTGAATTTAGCCGAATTTTTTAAATTTGGTTCGAAATACTTTACATGGAAGGGGACCTGTAAAATCGAGAATTTTGTGGGTTAAACGCCGTCCTGTTTTTTCAGCTTAGCAGTTTGGATACAGTAGTGGCATGGTGTGCGACGCTGATTCGCTCGGCCTCCATACAAGTCTGTGTATTCAGTCCAAAGAAACTGCAAAACTGAAAGAACAGGACGGCGTTTAACCCACAAAAATCTCGAATTTGCAGGTCCCCGGTCCGTCCCTCTATGTAAAGTGTTTTCAGTACAACTTAAAAAATTCGGCTAAATTCGAAATTTGAGCGTTGGGATCCGACACTTTGCGAAACAGTTTCTTTTCTATACAAGGGTAACATGTAGACAAAGTTTCAGCCAAATCCAAGGGTTAACGCACGGGTCCTCGTCATCGTTCTCTTCAGTAGTGGAATGCAGGGAATCACCTTGCAATTTTGTTTGATTGTTTTAATTTTAGAAATTTAGCGCAGTATGAACATGCCTTCTAAGTTTAGCATTTTATTGAGTGCAAAGGACAGGATTTGCTTACCTTCATGATTTCAAACGTGCTAAATGTTTTTGCAATACAGAGTTGCGGAATAAACGAGTTGACAAGCTGAGCAGAAGCACCAACTGCCATGAACGTTTTATGTCTTTGATCTACTATTCGAGATCTTCGATGCGCAGCGCGTAGCATTTTAAAATGCAAACCGCCGTGACTTTGGCGCTGCGCTGCAGCTGTATCTGGGATGTGCTCAGTCGATCATCCTATTATAGGAGTTTACTGGTTGGTTTTAGGCGTGTGTTTGCTGTGCTGCTGGATGGAAACATTTGTTCGTACTTAACGTTCTAAAACATCCCTGGTCAGCTCCTCAGCTCCCGTTTATTTTATGCAGCACGTGGTGGTGGTATTTTAGTAATTGCAATCTTCAATCACAGCCCAGCCACTTGTTCGTCGACTTTGTTGTTTCGCTTTAGGTATCCAAACGCAATCAATTCGATCCGGAATTACTTTTGGGTTTTTGTTCATGTTTTCAAGACAAGAGAGAAAACAGACAACCAACTGTCATATCATTGCAATTTTTTCTCCAAAGATTACTAGCCTGCAGGTAATATTGAGAGAATTGGTGCAGAGCAGAACTAAGTAGTAAAAGAAAGCGTTTCCCTGGATCACCCACCCACCATGCATTTCCTGGAAATTGTAAATGACACAACTTTATCAATCATCAATATCATGCATCAATTTCTCAGTACAATTTTTAGTCACCCCGTTTGCGTTTGTACAGAAAAGGTCTAATTTCTTCAATTCAGATTTGCGAATTAAGATTTTCTCATATGATTGACATAATAGCAAAGTCGGTTTGCCAATAATGCACAATGCACAATCAGTCGCCGCCGTCGTCAGTGCCGTCACGCTCTTCATGCCGCATTCCGTGTATGTTTTTAGTAGAATTAAAGTAGAAGCTTTACAATTCACAATTTTTGCATTGCTGGAACATGCAATTTAGAGGCGATTATCCGATTGTCTACTAAAGTCTCATTTTATTATGTAGAACACGATTATAAAATAAATGATAATCCAAAAAAAGCAATTTTATTATAGCAATACAATACAATAAAAAGTTAATGAAAAAGTAAAGATAAGGCGTTACGTTATTT
>JAAXYW010001457.1:0-21451 GCA_036851895.1 Orthonychiurus folsomi | reverse complement strand
GTTTAATGAAATGGAAACCTTACACCTTTGGAATCTCATCAACGCATCTTGTCAGGAGTCACACGGATTCATTCATAACTCAAGCTAGAGGCATCAGGTGTGTACTCCTGCATTACATTGGCAACTGCATGCAGTGCACTTCAACAGTTTAACTCTCATGTACATGGAGTAAATCCAAATCTTTTACAAAAAAAACTAAGGGGCTTGGCCAAAACCTTCACTTCTTTGCGTGTAAATGTAGTTCTTGGAGTCTTGACTGCATATATTTAATACGTTATGCGTGTGTTTAACATATAAAAACCTCATTTCATCTTCACGTCATTTTGGGGCGTAAAACATGGTTTGTTAATTCAACCACTCCTAATCAAATACCAGAGGAAGAACCTGCAAGGTTTGGCCCGACCCTACTCTACTGACTGAATCAGCTACTGAGCTAAAACATGTATGGCATGGTGGAATATTTCTGCCAACGCAAATTACATACTCACGTATTTACCTCAGGGAAGGTTTCTGGTATTTTGTAATATGTTTCCTTTAAATTAGTTTTTACTCATATCAATCTAATTTAAATCTTTGCGGATTTCTTAGCTAACATTATCCCCTTATAGCAAAATATGCTAAGTCTCATTACAAATTTCAATTATCTCATCACCACTTGGAAACCACTTAGGTATTCAACTCAACCATGCAAAATCCATTTGAATGACTATTCCATTCCACTCATTTGAATTCGGACCAAATTAAAATGATGTTCATTATCCCATTATTCGCACAATCAACTCCAGACTGGAATTTGCCCAAACCAACATATAACATGGAACTAATTCGCACATCACATCACATAAGGGGCGGAATTCAATTCCCTTCAATGAGACACGACTGACTCATCCTGATGAAAACAATAGGGTGCGGTACAATTCACAAGCAAATACTTCACAGTCTGAAGATTGCATTGTATTAGATATGGGGGCTATGGGTAGAAAAGCCGAGGCACCACAACCACAACCGCGACGCGACTTGGGTTTATTGAATTACTGGTTTCGTATTTACACGGGATTATTCAGGATACAATTTCCCAGGCCAGGCATTCCTTCATCATCATAATACAACCCAAATCTGAGCGTAAGTGGGTAAACCACAGCACACACACTTCATGTTCAGGACAGAAGTGCCAATGTCAGAGTTGGGGATAAGGGAAAACTGAAGAAGAGTCCGTGTGTTAGACAAAATTTTATGTTTGTTTGATTTGTTCCGTGGGAAATGGGGCTTTAGGAATCTCAAGGTCACTTTTGGAGTTAGGGAGTGGTAAGGATCCAGTAAAGTTTTTTTTTGATTGGTTCGAATATTCAAATATGAAACGTGATTTTATACATCATTTCCAAATACCAATGTTATCCGTGCATCTAATGCAAAGTCATGCACAAAATCTTATGATTACTTAATTAAATTGCTTGCGTGCGAATATTATTATAATTAAAACATTATGATAGCATGCAATACGGTTCATTTGCATGCATGTTACATTATTGAGTATCCCCCTAATTATTATCCTCAATCTACTCAATTAAAATCCCACTTGCCTCATCCTCCTCATCATTGGAATCCACATGAGTGAATCCTGCCCCTGTCAATTCTTGTCATTTTCTCTGGAAGTTTTTTAGATGAATCAAACCATCCTAAGGCTCCTCCAATTACAAGTAGAAGTGCAAGACCTACAGCCAAGACACAGGCGACTGACCAAGCCTTGGATTGTAAGGAACAAACTAGAGCCATTGTTTTTAAATAATGGATTTATTCCATTTAGGTGCAGTGTGTGAAAATCCAGCTACTTATATCCCGATTGGTCCTAAGATCACGATTTTGATCCCGTGTGAAAAATCCATACTAGAATGTCAAGTCCCGCCGGGAAGTGTTGGGATGGGAATTGTTGCTCTTCACTTAAACACTTTTCTCATGGATGGAATTTATGTGAATGGGAAATTTCACCGCCGCGTAGAACTGCAGCATATGCAAAATGTAAATAAAAGTGATAACGATTTTGTCAATTGAAAATAAATCACACAGCCACGGGTACACAGTTCAAATTTGTAGAACTCACACCGAAACATACGGAATAGCGTGTAACACGACACTCCAGATTATAAAACTGTTCCACTCAATCTACTGGTCATACAATGTCAATTTTCTAATCAGAATATTAATCCATTTAACCCACGACTCCTCTGTGAATTAATCAAAATCCTATCTATGCCATTCCAATTAGGAGTGTAGTTTAATTTGTAGAGGAAAACTTCAAAGTGTCATTCGCCTGCTACTAATTAATTGAATGATTGAATTAACACATTTCACAATTTCCAGTAGGCACTTTCACTCAAATTACTCACAAAAGTTTCTCCTTTGATATTCAAAATGGGTTAAAAATGTATATATGCATTAATAAATTCAAATTTTAACGCAGATTTTCTAATTCTCGTCGGAAAATCACACCGCACCGAAAGAACTCACACTGAGGATGGACGGGAAACCGCACGCACTTATACAGCATAATTTCCAAGTTCCCCAACTTTTTTAAAAATAACAACATTATCCATACTCCGTCCATTTATATTTACAATTTCCAAACACAGGAGAACGGACTTTATTATCGGGGATTATCACAGACGCGTAAGTGGTGTTTGGCATGAGCCATGTGTTTCGTCACACACAAAACGAAGGGAAGGAAAAGCGGATGACTTCCTTAAGACGAAAAAGAGCTAAACGGATTTAGGAGCTGACAACTATTATTATTGAACTTGGTCGCACGTGGTCCGTACACTCTTCTTAATCCTAATCCTTTATTACTGAGTTCCATTAAAATGTTATTGCTTTCCGATGCGTTTACGTATTATACACGCACTTCCCTCATGCAATCTTCCATCCCATAGTGGGGAAAAAAACCCGGAAATATTTTAAAGTATCAGCGTGCGTGTTTCTATTAAAAATTGCGTACGTGTACGTGAGTGGTTCTGGCTTGTATTGATACACAGGTCACGGCACGGGGAGACCAAGGGGGCAACCTAACACACGCACACGCCCGCTCAAGACTTGGAAGACAAATGGANGGGCAACCTAACACACGCACACGCCCGCTCAAGACTTGGAAGACAAATGGAGAATTATTAAATTCACACTGGCCAAAGTTTAGAAAACACTTTGGAATTCAGAGAACTTTGGTGAAACTCCTTTGCCTTCATTGTCACTGTGGAGGCGCGCAGCAGTCAGCAGCGCAGTTGCTTTGTTGGCGGGGGAATGAGTGGACGGAGAAAGTGAGCGGCGGCGATGAAGGGGAGAAAGTGAGACGTCTTGAATGCGGGTCGACTCCCGCAAGTGCTTTTGAATCCTTACCACCACCCCGAAAATGCATTGAATTGGATGTCGTCAATATGCTGGAAGCAGTGGAAAGAGAAGTAGTAAAGCGTCTTAGCTGATAAACCCTTCAGACCATGACCGGAGGGTAGAATGCAAACGAGTAGAGATAAAACCTTGTTTTATATTTGCATTGATTTTTTTAAAAAGAAAATGCTGTTTTTCTAAAGTATTCAAATCTTATGTTAAAACAATTTTCCTGATCTTGGAAATTACAAACAAGTAAAATTTGAAGTTTAAAACCAATATAGACCATTTAGAAAAAAAATCGTCGTGAAATATGATTGATTTAGACCCGAATGTGCCACTTTTAAAAACAAATGAGGTAATTACATTTAAATACTAAAATGAACTGAATTTTTGCAAAAGGAAGAACTTTGATTGTAAATTTCAGTTTAAAAATGTAAGTAGCTTCATATATGGTCATGGTCAAGTCAAGTGTGGCTGATAGGAAAAGCGCAGGATACTTGGAATCAAAATGTGTGTGAATGTCCAACTTTAGAATTGGAATCGTCAGTGTCAGCCTGAGTGCTTCGCGTGGGAAGGTAAGCGCATGTAATTCCGTTCAAGTTGAAAAACATTTTGTAGGAATCGAATCGAAATCGATCCTTCAAATACACGGGGGTGAGTTTTCTTGGAATTCTAAAATTCCATGGACATTGGGAACTTCCCGTCCATTAAAATAAGAGTCCTTCACCACTACTATAGATCTAGTCTTATGTAACGTAACCGGTAGCCCTTCATCTTACCCGCTCTTCAATCCAGAAATTCTAACAGAGTGACCGGAAATGCCCTAGCATATCATGACAGCCTTTCACCAAGGAGACTTTTCTACCATATGTAATGTGTATTTTTAGTGGGACACCGGGGCTCCAGATGTATGCTTTCTCCTCCCTGTCGTTTATAAAGACGAACGAGAAGAGTGAGTGCCGTTCCCTGACGATAAGTAGTGCAGTGTGTTTTGTAAACTTTGCAAAGAATGAGAATGACAACAAAATTGGTCGACAAAGTTCTATTCTCATTACAAGGCTTTCATGTTGAAGTATCAGAGGGTCTTAGTTTCCGAGTTGGAACAGCTTCCTTTGTTGAATTACAGTGTTTACTATATGCCCCTTTGCTCTTAGGCTGGTTACTTGAGTTTTATGCGCCAAATTCCGTAGTACATGTTTAGCACTACGACGGAGGCCGTAGAATGTGGAGTAATTATCTTGTCAATTCAATGTGGTTGGATGGGATGGAGCGGACGTCTTAGGATTTTAATTAAAACAGTAAATGGTAGTGTTTAGTAGGAGTGCAAAATTTATTAGCACAGTTTGAGCCGATTTGAAACGAAATTTGAAGTCTGACACGCTAAATCCAGATAAGAAACTTGAAAATGAATCTTAAAGTGCAAATAAAATAACTGCAATTACGTAAAAGTAAATCAAAGCCTACCAACAAGTGCAATAAAATTTGCAAGTATGTATAAGTCTCCTTTTAGCGAACAATGTAAACAGATCACGTTCTAGCTTCCATATGGCTTTCCCGTCCATCAATCCTGCTCCCGGTATCAACTTAATGTATGACAGCGAAAGTCCTTTCATAACCAAAATTTCCCGAATCCTTTCTCTCTACCAAACACAACCCGGCTTACGAACATTTCACACTTTAAACTCCACAGCCTGCCTCGAACGCATGACGATCATACGTTCCCAAGTAAATGTAAGCCAAACCTCAAAAGGAATGAACCAATTTGATATAAAATCATCGTGCGTACGTTGTGTGTCAGCAGCGGGAGATCCCATTACCCCATCACAAATCTCATATAACATGTTCCATATATATAAAATTCCTTCATTTATAGAAATAATTCATAATGCCGTACGCTCGTCTCTGACAGAGGGAAGAAGGCCTCCATTAAATCAAAGGGGGAGGATGAGAGTTTAGCACTCAATCCCACATTCCACGGACCAAAATGAGTCGTTTCCTTTCACAACAGATTCATTACACCTCATACCGCATACTACGTAACGTACTCATACGAACATCCTACATTTACATTGCATTGCCTGGATAGGATGAAGATCTTTAAATGCATTACGAACGAATGTACGTACAAAACCAACCTCCGGACGCACGCACTCCAAATCAAACAAATGTTGCTGTCTGAAACTAATTAATTCCATATATAGAAGGGGAACCATAATTTATTCTCCATTAAATCAAAGGGGGAGGATGAGAGTTTAGCACTCAATCCCACATTCCACGGACCAAAATGAGTCGTTTCCTTTCACAACAGATTCATTACACCTCATACCGCATACTAACGCAACGTACTCATACAAACATCCTGCATTTATATTACATTGCCAGGATGGGATGAAGATCTTTAAATGCATTACGAACGAACGTACGTACAAAACCAACCTCCGGACGCACGCACTCCAAATCAAACAAATGTTGCTGTCTGAAACTAATTAATTCCATATATAGAAGGGGAACCATAATTTATCTTCTTTTCTGGCTGTGTAGTGGAAAAGTGGATCTTGCCTTCAGACCATAGGCAAGGAGATAAACGTCTACAATGCAAATGCACCCGATTACACAGACCAGACCAGACTTTAACAACAAACAAAGTTTTGTACATATGTGTATGCACGATGTGAATCCACTTATTCAAATTTAGATTGACGTGTCTGACTCAAAGCTTAAACGATTGCTCTTCAACTGTAATTAACACTCTAGTTCGGACAATGCAATTTACATGAATAAAAGGGCCAAGGGACCCATTGGTTCATTAAAGAAATTGCAATATACCACAACGTAATGTGCCACAGCACGGTGGCAATGCTAATACAAATTTACACCTAATTTAATGGTTCGTGGATAATCAGGAGGAGAAGCATTGGAGTGCACTGACTGACTGCATTGGTAGGATATTAACAAGGCTGCAAATCGAATTTTCTGAAGTGGAACGACAATGGCATAATCCCTGATTCCAACCAAGGCAATCCAGATCAGTGGAACTAAATTAGTGGAAGAGGCAGGAATTTGCATATTGGATTCATACCAGGTGTGATGTATAGCGAGGCGGGGGTTCAATTTGGGAAATGATAAACGACTCCAAGTCAGACTCCAGGCGGGGTTCAGCTTGAACGCACTCTAATTTTATTCCCATTAATTTAATTCTGCTAGGGATTCCGTCTTATTTTGAAATTTTGGAATTTAAGACGCTCCTTGGACTAAAGAATTGATTTGAGGACTGATAAGCAGAAAATAACCCATAAACCCGCCAAAATGTCGGTAGTAATTTGAACCGAACAATACTCTCTTTGTTGTTACACAGAGATAAAGTCATCCATTAATCAAGAGCCCGCTCCTTGCAAAACAACATAACCAGTTCTCTCCCACGCAGTTAAAATTTTAAAAAAGCAACACAACTTATTGTCATTGGAGTAGTACGGGAATTTAAGGATCCCCATAAAATTCAAATGTCTTAAGCTTCTTTTGTGTACTATGTAACAAAATTAAAAGAATAAATTGCGAGACTTTGAGCTTTCAGAATAATGCGGAACCGCTGAAAAAAAAGTACAGAGTAAAGTCGCAGTTAAAATTTTAAAAAAGCAACACAACTTATTGTCATTGGAGTAGTACGGGAATTTAAGGATCCCCATAAAATTCAAATGTCTTAAGCTGCTTTTGTGTACTATGTAACAAAATTAAAAGAATAAATTGCGAGACTTTGAGCTTTCAGAATAATGCGGAACCGCTGAAAAAAAGTACAGAGTAAAGGCCAATTTCCATTGGGTTGAACTGCTGCACAGCACGAAGCGGAGCATTTGCCACTAATCCACCGCGCCTTCTCAAATGGAAGAAATGAATGAATGACTGAATTCCCATATTTTACAAGCACACTTCCAAAAGGGCAATAAAAATTTACCCGAAGGAAGGCAATAAAGGCCCCGAAGAACTAAGAAAAAAAAGGACCCCTACGGAACTAACAAAAATATATATCATGGCATGGTGGAATCCCTTCCAAAACACTTGGAACCACAAGAGGGGAAAAATTTAATTAAACCGCAACTGCTTCGCCTGGCTATGTGGAAGCACCCAAGTCCAGTCAGTTTCCTTCCTTTCCGACATGGACTGGGGCATTCATTACATTGGGAAATGATAATGTAATACTTACTTAGTATCACTTAGGATTTAGTTGAATGTTCATTCTTCTATCTTCCTTGCAAAAAAATTTGAGGAGTACGCGTACCCGTACTTACTGCCCTAGTCTCCTACTATTTAGCAAATCGTTGCAGTGGAATGTCTGCCATTGTCATTCCAAAGACAATACTTAAACTTGAGGCTTGTGCCGGCTTTCGCTTCCTATTTCAAAGCTATTTTAGAAGCATTAAATGGACTTGACTCCGTCCCCGGTTCCCCGTAAAACTCTTTTTCCTAATTTAGAGAGAGACCACAGAGGAAGGACTGGGACTGCCACTCGATCAAGTTTAAACGACCCTGTCCAACATTCTTATAAATGAAGCGAACAAGATGTCTTTTTTCTGGAATTGCCCATAATTCCTGTGTGGTCGGAGAGGTTTCAAACACAAATAAATCCAGGGTTGAACTAAAACGATTCAACTTAAACATTATTAACTAACTTTGATGTTTCATTTCATTTTGAATTAAAGAAACTTCCCCATACGTTTTAAAGTATTCTTCGGAATAGGAATTGTTAATCTTGAGCTTAAAGTATAAATTGATTGCTATTTTTGTTCAGCAGAGGATCTATCAATTTCGATATGCATCTGGTAGGAGATTCAGGCAAACCGCTGCTGTCTCTGTTTATTCCATTAGTCTTAAAATCCCTCAACTTGTAATGTGTTGAGTAGTAAACTATGTAATTGCTTTCAAATAAGAGTAATGACCCTAATGCGTCATCGTTGTACAGACGGTACAACAAGAAAGTCGAAAAGTGAAATGAGCAATTAATTGAGTAGTCAGACAGGAGGGGTCGGAGAGGGTCGAGGGTGGTAAAACCCTTTGTGAGGTTTGGATGAAGTCGCCCGTTCATTCCATTTAATTTAAAATGGAATGAAATAATTTCAGAATCACTCGAATTGTTGTAAAGATCAGTAAGTAGATAAAGACGAAGATCTGCCCAGGGTGAGTTGAATTGAAATGGGATTTCTAACCTACTCATTTTGCCCCTTACCCCTACTAAATGGCTCCCTTTAATCTACGGCCTTTGATTTCCTTAATGATGATGTCTTTGTTGACTGCTATGGTTCAAAGTGCCTCCCTTCCCTCCATTTATTTCCCTTTTCCTCCATGTACTTCAGTGATGGAGTTATTTTGGTTTGAGTAGAACTACAGGTTTAATTGGCCACAAGCCTTACATGTTTCCCACAGCATGTGTTTAACATTAAATTTACATTTACCTTCCAACCAGGATTTTTACTCAAGTTCAGCTCTCCCTTTCCTGACTGGGAAATGTAATTTCCCCTTCTCCAAAGTTAGCAGGTTTCAAGTATTTTTAGAAAAGGCTGAACATAAACTTACCTGAAAATGTCCTTTCAGAAGTGGCCCGGCTTGGCCAATGTACAAGGTGGATGCTGTGTCGAATGCTAATTCTTTTGGATTCCTCATTGTCAGCTCCGAACTGTGCTCCTTGCAGTTGAAAAATAATGTGATGTTATCTCCAACAACCTAGCATACATCAGAAATAAATCAATTAAAAAAGATGGTCAATATGTTTTCCTGTTAAGACACGGCATATGTAAACATCGGAAAATAAGTAAGACAAGACTAAATTTTACACTAAAAATCCAACAAAAATTCATCAACAAAAGCTGTCAAGTTGATTGAAAATTTGGCTGCTTCCTCACTCCAATGGGGAAGCAAACAAATACGCTGACTTTTAAATCAGTCAATGACTCAAATATTTTTTGTATGATTTCATTCAGATCAGTCCACCCGTCAGCACCGGACCATAAGCATATCCAAATACAGTATGCACAACAAATGTCCGGACACCCTCAATATCATTTTCTCCGGCGCGTTTCTAGACATAAAAATTTCAAATTTTGCTCATGCCTAGAAAAAGCGATTTCCAA
The DNA here is from genome assembly GCA_036851895.1 of Orthonychiurus folsomi. NCBI lineage: Eukaryota > Metazoa > Arthropoda > Collembola > Poduromorpha > Onychiuridae > Orthonychiurus > Orthonychiurus folsomi. Next base: position 11,957 of record JAAXYW010001457.1, on the reverse strand, counting down.
ATTTGGGCCATACTCCATTTGTGGAAATCTATAAAAGGTCAAAGGTCAAAAATTCTGACCAAAAATGTACGTTTTCAACATGGTCAGGAAATTTTTTTTGATACCCGTTTTATTTTTTTGTTAAAAGTAGTTCAAATTCTGAGCATTTTAAAGCATCATTCAAGTCTGTGCGATTTTTCTGGAATTAATTATGAATTTTTGAAAAGTGAAAAGAGAAAGTCAGCCATCATGGGACTGCATGAAGGGTTCATAACCATAGACCCCTTTCTCCACTTTTCAAAAATTCATAATTAATTCCAGAAAAATCGCACAGACTTGGACGATGCATTAAAATGCTCAGAATTTGAACTACTTTTAACAAAAAAATAAAAGGGGTATCAAAAAAAATTTCCTGACCATGTTGAAAACGTACATTTTTGGTCAGAATTTTTGACGTTTTATAGATTTCTACAAATGGAACATGGCCCAAATTTGGAAATCGCTTTTTCTAGGCAAGTGCAAAATTTGAAGTTTTTATGTCTAGAAACGCGTCGGAGACAATGATTTTGAGGGTGTCCGGACATTTGTTGTGCATACTGTATGAGCTTAATTTAACCTTGAGGTGGGTTATTCCACAGCTAGCAAAGTAATAGCTGAGTAATCTGGCATTTTATATCACACCATGATCTCATATTCCACTTTTTTCTACCGTGCAATAAACTTTATTCAAAGAAATGATGTCACAAATAAAGTCACTTCCGTTTCTAGAAAGTAACATGACTACTTTTGAACTAGATCTAGCACAATTTTTCCATGCGAGTTGCGAATTCAAGCTATTCATGATGTAATAATGATTTTCTTTACTTAAGTTACAAATAAACCTTTCGTTAAAAACTCTACAATGTTAAAACTGTGTGAGCTACACCATATGGAATGTTTTAAAGTGATTTGGTGTAATCTAATCCTAACGCGCCTGAAAGGTGTGAGAAAGGTGATAGATTAATAATCCATGTAAAATATTTAAATATTATGTAGATATTATGTTTGACCTTTAGAGCAAAGCGATTCCATTTCCTTGTCATCAGTGGTACTTCGAAGGAGGTAAGAGTTTGAGTGACCAAATGAGTGCCAACATCGGTGTACAACAATGAGATCACATGGTGAGATGACGTCATGCTGGGTGAGATCTGTCGAATCAAAAATTCCAAATCAGTTTATCGGCGACGAGATTTACATTCCTTGTCAGATTTCTTTAAGCTGAATGTTTCTGTGGGGTAGGTCGAAGGGCGAAGATGAATGGTTAAAGAATTCGTTTGTCGTGTAAGTACGACTACGAGGCATTCCAACTATTCCATGACTCATCCACACTTCCCCTTTTGTTCTTCATATTAAATATTAATTTATTCGATCCAAACCAGTCTTCGCGTGTGTTGTGAGTTAAAACAAAGCATAGCCTTTGCTTTTATTGTATCGAGCCCAACCTTTATTCCGAATTGCACCAAAGTATCCAGAGGATTAACCACAGCGAAAAGATAAGACTCTCGCTCTCTTCGATCTGGTTTGACAGTTGCGAGGAGTGCAAAATCCCGGTAAAGACGATCCTGAAGGAACAACCTGTACAGAATAATAAACAGGGTTTTTAGAATGACCAGCCGTTAGCATTATAAGATTATTAGTGATTCCCCTTGTGGGGAGAGTTGTGGTAATAACCTGTAATGAGATTTGACGTCAGCTCCTTCCCGGAGTCCAAAGGCTGGGAATCCATCCAGACCTGCTTCGAAATATTGTGTCCTGGGGTCATCAAATGGGACCCGAATAGCTTGAAGGAGATCATGTTCCTCAATGGCATCTGAAACAATAGAAAAATAATGCAAAAATTAATTTTTACTCAAAAACCGGATTCACAAGTCGATCAAAATGAACTAACTTCTACGGATCCGTGGGATTTATGAACATGATCAACCCTTCAAGCTATGAGAATGATTCAGGAAACTTTTATGACACCTTTTAAATTAAGGGTATATCTTATGCCTGTTTTGTTGGAGAGCGGAAAATTACACCAGTTCTGCAAGATACGCACAAAACGATGACGTCTTATATCAAGAATTTAAAAAAATTAAAAATTGCCACCACATGAAGTGGAACACTAAAATCTTTGCTACAAAATATTCTGCAAGGCACACCTCGCTCAACACCTCGACTATGACGTCTTATATCAAGAATTTAAAAAAATTAAAAATTGCCACCACATGAAGTGGAACACTAAAATCTTTGCTACAAAATATTCTGCAAGGCACACCTCGCTCAATACCTCGACCTTTAGTACAATTACTTTCTGTGTTGTCTCTGTACAGAGCGTACACTTGAATTTAAACATCATCTCACGAAAGAAAGGAAATGAACTTCTGGGCAAATACTTTTTCGGCATGCAATCCAATAAATTAAAAAAATTGGGAAGCACTAATTCCGTGGAATTGGCTCGAGACACGCAACAGAATCTTCAAATCTTGATTGTGGTAAATGGGCGAAGAAATTTGCATACACGAAGGAGCACTGGAATCAATGGTTGTAAATAACATATATCAATTCATGCAAGCAGATATATTTGAACCCAAACTCTCCGTAAACTCATTTACTAATTAAGTTTAACAACAGTGCGGGAAAGATCTCCGCTCAAAACCACCCGGCTTTTTACTTTTATATTCTCTTAATTGCCTTCCTTCTCTTTCCCTTCTTTAACCCCTTCGGTATTCCCATCAAAATAAATAGACCTCCCAGCTCCAGGATATCACCAAAACATCATTTCATCCGCACATCTTCCCATCTCCTTCAAATCGTCTTCCCCTCAAGAGTCAAAGCACTAGGAACGTAAACATAACATAAATTTCTCTCTTGTGTCAAGAACTCCAAGTTGTACCTGACAGTGTACTCCGTTTATCCGTGTCACTTTATATAGGTTCCAAAGGAAAACATTCGCTTGAGTACAAAGGTCAAATTGCAATGCGTCCTGCGCGTGCACCCGCATCTGTCATCTCGACATTTAATTAGTGATTTCGCCCCCTTAATTTGTTTAACATGCGGAACTTAAACCACAAATCGGACATCCGGTGTCACTTTCCCAAACCCAATTCAAAGTAGTATTAGACTTGGGAAATGGTTGTTAAAACAATTGACGCAAAACTGTGCAAATTGAATAAATCTTGCATTGTGTGCTGAATAGTGTATACTAATTTTAAAATCCCATCGTTATAGGGTAGGATGTTCAGGGTTTGATTTCGAGCAAAAAGTGACGAGATTTCTCTAACAAATGTAAAATCAAATTTTCATGATAAATGCAGCAGTATCAAATAGAATAGAATTATAGAATTTTTGAGTGCAAGTGCCTTCAAATTTTACTTCTCCAAGGTTGGCACGCTAGCTACTAAAAAGTAGGATTTAAAATTGAAGAAGTGGAAGTGGTGGAGCAAGAAAAAAGAGGATTTCCGGGTTCGGATGACTGGGAGTGAGGATGGACACAATTTCTCACTCAGGAAAGACATTTCTCACTCAATTCATTTATACTGAGGGGATTTCCTTTCCGTCTGACTGGGCCGGGTGTTGAAAGCGTCATGATTTCCTATCGGAAAATCGAATTTATTTAGTAGGCTCTACAACTCAACAGTGCAACGTCTTGGTCACTGTGACCGTCGACTTCGTCTTTACTTCTCATTCGTAAGGTGAACTCCATTACATGGCATAGGGTTTGGTTTGACTGGAAGACAAACGACATTTAGTTGGGTTTTCAAGGGGAAGAAGACAAATGACAAACAACACTCAAGATCAAGCTGAACTGGCGTTTCTCAACACACCCTGAGCTGCATCAAGTCGTACTCCCCTGCACCTTTCCTTCATTAAATGTCTTCCTTTTGGATCTTAATGTTTTCTACTCTTTGCCCTTTCCCCCTTGCCTTGCTTTAACTAACTCCGTTTTTTTACCCGGGGTACTTCAAGTCCAAGTCGTCAAAGTTTTCCTTCCAAAAATCTCTCACCTTTAGAACATGTATTGCCACCACGTTGTGTTACGTAAAAGCTGTATGCTTCATAGCAGTACGCTTTGGGTGGCAGGAGAGGGTTAGGGTCTGTATGACATAAAGTACATGGGATTGGAATGCATACAAAGATACGCTTTTGTGAGTATTCCATGTGTGAAGGGGTACTGTTTTAAAAGGGCTTAAACCCTTTATCTGCGGCTAATCTCTTGGGAATTCAACGGGATTGGATTTCAAAATCATGTTGACTCCTCGTCCTCCTGAACTTACCGACATTAATCATTCGGGTTAATCGCAAGGGAGATAATCAATATAGAGCTGAGGTTGAGCATTACATGCATTACCTTGAAATTCTCAAGTGCACGCTGTGCTGCAAGTTTTAACTCACATCATTCTAATTCATAAGCAAAAGTTAATTTGCACGGCATTGGAATTTGAGAATTGAATGTTAAATAGTATCTTAATTCCGTCCCTTCTAGGCGTACCCATAAAAATATTATCAGAAAATGCAAGCATTTACGTTTAATTTATGAAGAAAATAAATTATGGACATGGAATTACCGAGTCTGACTAAATCACCAAATTCGAGTATGATATTTTGACTGGTTTCTTTAGCTTTAGCTTTTCCCTAAAATCTCTTCTGAGACTGCTAAAACTCTTATCGTAATTTTTACGTGTGCAATGGCATTTACGGCTACATTTTTACTGGATAGTTAATTATTACGTACCACACCATTTTATGTTTGAAAGGAGGTGACATTTACTGGGCTCTCACAAATAACCAAAAGCAGCATGAGCACCCTTAACAAACATCTTTAAAACACAAAATCCTCCCCCTCCTCCTTCCTTGTCTCAACTGTCAAATTCCAGAGTGAGCCCCTTTATGATGACCAACTATTTCCCTTCCACTGCAACTAACTACACTAACCGAAGTAACTTGATACTGATAAAAAGAAGAAAAAACGAACCGTCTTTTGTTCCAGGGTGCCGGATTGACCTTAAGGCAAGTCCAATTCAAGTTCTATACCCATTGACTTTTTTCAATCCAAGTTTTGAATGCTCACTTAAGGGACTCAATATGCTGAGGGCTCCTCTCCATGAACATGACACCAGTCCACATTTAGACCCATACTTAGGAACTCCCATATTCGGTCATGCAAAGGAATGGAGAATTGGTTACCAAATTTGGAGCTTTCGGAACATGGGGCGGGCGCGGGAGGATAGGGTAAATCATAAAAATGGATTTACTGTTCCAGGAACACAGGAAGGGGTTATTTGTGGAGAAATAAAGAACACTTTTTACTCCTCATCGCTGGACGGGAGCTGGAGATTTTAGCCCATTCCATTTCTGAAGGGGATGATATCTTCCCTCTTTAATTTCACATTAAATTTGTGTAGTTTTTTAAGGCATCATTCATAAGGAAGGGAAACCCCTTTACTTTGTAACGACCTAAGACCTTTCCACCTTTTGTTAACACTCACCTGGGTTTTACCCCTATCATCCGAGTCGAAGGAGTCCAGGTCAGAAATCTTTAATTCCACACAAATTCCAAAGCCGTCTCCCATTGTCCTCTTGGAAGAGGTGTTAAAATCCTACATTAAACTACAAGCTTTTGTTGGACAAACCCACCCATGGAGAAGATTGAAGGCAACCAAGTCGACGCACATTCTTTTTGTATTTGAACAAGCAGTCCGTCCCACCTCGCCCAACGTCGTTCTTTATACAGAACGTATTAGAAAGAAAAATAGAACTTTGGCGGGGATCCCATTGATTTTCTAATCAAACTTGAAGAAATGTTTCAAGGTTCCCCGTGCCCTGCCCTCCGTGTTAGTCCAAGGAATAGAATTGACTCAAAATGGCAGCAAAAGCAAACTGCCATAAGATATTTTTTAGTTATGCTATATTCACCCAGTCCGAATATTTTTGAGTGACTTTTCCTGCTTTCCGGGTGTTTTCCCAGTATCATTTATGCATGCTTCAATGCGTTTGATGTATAATTCATTTACAATACCCTACCCTGAGCCGTACGTACCCTTGGGCATTTGCCGCCTACGAACGAAGAGGAAAATAATTCTGTGACCCTTGGGATTCTTCCCTCTAATTCTAATTTCCTTAAATAAACCCATACGCATTGCATGTAATATTTCCCCCTTGGCCTAATGTTGTTTTGTTTTAAGTAAGACGCACGTATGTGTGCAATAAGGGTACAGCTTGGTTGTTTAGTAATCAGCTGGGTTCAGCGATGGATTTATTAGATCTGGATTATGTCTGACTGTGAAGATGAAAGGAGGAGAGAACTGAAGAAAATTTGTGGGGTTGGAACTTGCCTGGAAAGGAGCCGCCAAAGTTTCGGTTGCCAAAGGGTTCTCCTGTGCAAACAGTGGTGATGATGAGGAGGCGGAGAAGTTGGCTGATCCACCGACAAATGCTTCGCATGTTGAACTTCAATGCTGATGATCGTAATCCAAGGGAATCTGAAGAGCAAACACCAATCCCAATGATAATTCTCATCAAATTTTTATTGTTATTCCCAGGGTGAGGGCGGGGAGAGCCTGAAGGATCAGCTTCCGGTGGAATGAGATGGGATGTGAAAGCCAGGAAGGAGAGGATGGGATTCAAGAAGAAGTGGATATGAATTTTTCATGAAAATCCATTAAATTGAACTCTCAAATTCCTCGCTGCTTCCGACCTTCTCCATTTGAAAATAGAAAGCCCTCCGCAATTGGGAGAAAGCAATGTGCGTGGAATTACCCCAATTATCATTTGTAGTGCTCAAACACTTTTGCTTCTATTCTACACTTTTGTTTTGAACTCCCTCATTCAAAGTTTATCACTGTGAGATTGCACTGGGAATGAGTGGACATTCGACCTTTTAATATAAAAAGGCAGCTCAAGTGTTTTCACGATTGCTGCCCCGGATGAGATGGATCTAAGGTTGAAGTTTCAGTTGCTAATTGCTAATTTGTGTAACTGCATAACATTTCCGTTAATTACGTCAATTGAAACTCGGTGTGACTAACTAAATTGCATAATAAAAGCACAATAAAACGATTTGCAAATATTATGTCTCACTTATACATTTTCAAAATGAGAAGAATCCGTTGTAACTTCAGACAGCTAAGAATGTCCTTATCTAAAATAACGTTTCATATTGTATGCCTACAAGATGAAAGGAGTTACACCTTTCCCTCTGGGTTTGTGTCAGTTTTAATTTAAATGTTCAGCACCAGTCATAATCCCTGAACACTTTCACACTACTCAGTATGATACTCCGTTCTTGGAACTCAATAAATATCAATTAGCTTCCTGTCATGGGATTACAGTGTCATGCTCAAAAGAATTAGTTTTCAGACACCCACCGACGACGCCCGGCGTGTTAAAGTAGAACAACTACCGCACTTGACACGATATATAAAGTAATGCGATGATATACAAAGATTAAACCCGTTGTTTCACACAATCTTCTCATTCTTCGCAGCTTTTTCATTTAGTCTAGACACAGTAGCGTACACTATACGCTATACTGCTTGTTAACGAAAAGAGTTTTTCCACTAGATTAGTCACTTGTATTTGTTGGAGCGGTCTTAAAATATTTGGCTGTAGATCGGCTCCGGCTCCTCAAGTGCAGACTTCCGGCATCTAGTCATCTGGATTAATGAGTTTTCACTGCTACGATTTGCTGCCCTTGCGTTCGAGCATTATGGAATTATCCGCAATAGTGCATAATTCATAGTATTTGTTTTGAGTTCGAGTTCACCAAATGTGTGCTTTAGTACTCTTTTGTCAAGAATCAAAGTAATTTTTGATGATTGAATTCCAATTTTTTTTACAGTCAGTCACCTGTAAAAGAGTTTTTCCACTAGATTAGTCACTTGTAATTTGTTGGAGCGGTCTTAAAATATTTGGCTGTAGATCGGCTCCGGCTGCTCAAGTGCAGACTTCCGGGATCTAGTCATCTGGATTAATGAGTTTTCACTGCTACGATTTGCTGCCCTTGCGTTCGAGCGGTATGGAATTATCCGCAATAGTGCATATGTGTTCATAGTATTTGTTTAGAGTTCGAGTTCACCAAATGTGTGCTTTAGTACTCTTTTGTCAAGAATCAAAGTAATTTTTGATGATTGAATTCCAATTTTTTTTACAGTCAGTCACCTGCTCAAATAGGGTTGGAGATGTAAAATGTAAACCCAAAAACCTGACACGTACCGATTACAAATACAAATAGCTTGATTAGGATTTTCTGTGTAAACAGCGCCAGTGGCCGAATTGATTGATCGGTTCGGAATTCTTTCAATGTTACCAAATAGCGTTAAATGTGGGCCTCTGAACTGAAAAGTAAGTAACCTTCCTTGTCCGGATGAAAGCACTTGAATTCCGCCCCAATGAACGAACATATGCCGTGAATACAAAACAAGCATTTTAAGTTTAGATAAAATGAGATATGACATGATGAGCTCAATTAATCAAATTCAGTTTGAGACTTTTATCGAAACTAGTTGTTCAGGGCAGGATGTGCTGAAGTATAAGTCTAATCGCAAATAATTCCATGTATAAAAGCGATTCTTTAGAGCATTATTTTAACTCTGCATTGGATTACGTACACAGCCAATCTTCTCAGGAACACAGTTAAATTAATAAAAAAATGGTAAGGACTCAAACTACAATTAATTTCTATTTATTCCGTTCAATTGACTAAATCACATTTTTAAAAAAAATTTAGAAGCGAATTCACTTAATTTGTGTTTCAATCGCATTTTTATTGACGGGACCAACCTTTATTAATGCAATTCCCGGCGCACCTTGTGCCAATAACTCAACGTGTCAGTTAAGCCACTCGTATCTGTTCTGCAAAATTCAACAATTTGAGACGAATGGCACTTGCGAATGCCTGCCGTATATGGTTTGGAATGAAAACCAGTCTTCCTGTCAAGTATCAGCAAATAACCATTGCGGAATTAACCCCAATTGTGTACCTTTTGCTACATGTGTGGGAAATATTTGTCAATGTGATTCCGGCTATTTAGCGGAAAACACACTGGACGCCATGTGTTTTCCAAGTTTTCACACAGAATGCCATGCTTCAAATCCTTGCAGCTATGATGCTGGTCTCTATTGCGCTCCTATTATTGATCCTAGTACTCCACCCATGGATTTCAGCATTGAAACCAGCGTTGACCCTGACCTCGGATCGTCTAGCGGACCTGACGAGAGCACTACACCACTGCCACCGGGTTACGGGCGTTGTGAATGTGGTTCAGATTTTTCATACAATAAAATTTGGTCAGAGCGAAGAGAAAACTGTCTACTACCAGCATCAGGTCCATTCTGCCTCACAGACGAACAATGCATCGATAACGCTGCGTGCTCCACTACTACAAGCGTATGTACTTGCATGACAGGCTACACAATCACAAAGAATAATACATGCCTTCGAGACTACGACCAACTTTGTCATGCAAATGACCCCTGCAATTCGGACAAACAATTTCAATGCTCTTCTTTCAGAAAATGTGAATGCCAACCAAATTCAGTGTATGATGTGTCAATTGGAGAATGTCGCAAATTAACAGGCGAGGATTGTTTGTCAAATGTAGAATGCTACAGGTCGTCCCAATGCCATCCAACTCATTTCAAATGTTATTGCAGCTTCGGATACGCTGAGGCTTCAAATAGAACATGTGAACCGGAAGGTCGAGATCACGGAAATCTGTGCGATGCACAAGATGGGAATAGCTGTGACCTCACAAAACATCTTGGATGTAATCAGACCAGTAGCCGGTGTGAATGTGTTGATAGCGTTTGGGAGCCTGCATCAATTGCTTCAGGAGCATACTGCGGAATTACTGCAGAGGGAAGCTGTGGAAATGCTGATGACTTCAATTGGAACTGTGTTAGAAATGCTGAATGCATTCTCTCCGTTTGCACTTGCAAACCAGGTTCTATTAAAACCTCTGAAGGACATTGTCGAAAATCATTTAATGAGCCATGCAGTGATTCTCCATCTGAGTCTACTCCAAATGGACCATGTAGTAACACTGCTGGTTTGAAATGCATAGCCAACAAATGCATATGCCAGGACAGTTCAGAATGGTCTCCCGAACACTTGGAATGTGTTCCTCTAATTTCAGGCGATTGCAGTGGACCAGTTAACAGATGTGTCAACAATGCTGCTTGTAACGACCGTGGATTCTGCGAGTGCAATGCCGGATTTCTAACTTCAACTGACCGGCGTCAATGCTTGGGTTCAATTAATCAATACTGCAACCAAACTCAAGGCTGTGGCGGAGGACTGGCTTGTACCAGTGGGTTATGCAGCTGTGCCTTTCCAGTACAGCAGATTTTTGACCCTAACTTGGGAATCTGTGTTGGTATTTCTGGGGCTCTTTGCGATAACATCTCCTTAAAATGTGGAGAATTTTCTCTTTGTAAAGAGGGAACTGATGACGTTAGCAGGTGCGTGTGTAACGAAGGATATCGGGAGAATCCAACTAGCAAAATTTGCGAGCTGATATGCCCACCAGAACAGGAATGGCCAGAAACAAGCGGCAAATGTTTAAACTTGGTCCCCACTGACTGCTCAGCCGCAGGTGCCACATGCATTGAAAATGCAAGCTGTAACAATGAATTCCAGTATTGTGAATGCAATGCGGGCTATCTGGCTACGGCCAGCGGGCACTGTTTAGCTTCCCACAATCAAGTATGCAGTATCGGATCTCCGTGCAATGAAGAACGTTTATTGGTCTGCGGAACAAACTTTCGATGTGAGTGTAAATATCCCAACCAGCAACAATATGACTCAGACCTTGGATATTGTGTCAGTATCTCTGGTGGCCTTTGTGATTCCACTATGAAATGTGGGAAATTCTCAGAATGCCGGCTCGGCGTTGATGGTGTCAGCAAATGTGTGTGCAATGAAGGTTACACACCAAACAACGGAAATTGTCAGCTAATGTGCCCTTCAGGTCAAGAGTGGTCAACAGAGTTTTCAGTTTGCTTAGCATTGGTTTCTGGTGACTGCTCAGTTACAGGTTGTATTGATAATGCAGTTTGTAATTCCCACAAGTATTGTCAATGTAATGAGAACTACTTGTCGACAACTGATCGCCATTGCTTGAAATCACATAACCAGGCCTGTAACGCTGCCGTACCTTGTAATGGGGAACGTTTTCTTGTCTGCGGAGCAAACTCGATTTGCCGTTGCAAATATCCTGATCAGCAAAAATTTGATGAAGGACTGGGCTACTGTGTTAGTATTTTGGGCGGATATTGCGGGGACTTGGATGAAAATGGAGTAATGATGACTTGTGGAGAAAATTTAGCTTGTGAGCCAGAGCCATTGAGTAGAAGCAGATGCGGATGTGCTCCTGAGTTCACCTTGACCGGAGAACAGACATGTGTTTTCAATTCTAGTTTTAATATCAATCCTTTCTCTTTTATTTACATTTTACTTTTAGGATTTCTACCCATTCTAACATATCAATAATTGTTGTTTTGTTCAAATTACTTTATTAAAACATTTAGCCCTCTTTCTGATGTTAATTTGAAATGGTTTGTCTAGTCTACCGCATTCAAAGAAAATTTTTGGAATCATATTTTAATGACAGTAAATGTTAAAAAGCATGTGCATGAGCTTGATTTTATTTCAATATTAAAGTGAGTTCGCTTAGTTATACATACTTGTGTGCATACTTGCCTTATTGACGATTAAAAGAAAAGCTATTCCACAAGAATAATAAAAATGCTTGCTGAGTAAGTGTTTCATTGTATTAAAAATGTAGCTCTAGTCTGGTTGCAATGAATTTCTCCGATTTGTGCCTTATGCATCTGAACGCTGTAGTGTAACACAAAAATGAATAAATCAAAATCAAATCAAAATGAATGGCTTAAATAAATTACTTCAATTAAATTTGTGCAAGTATCCGTTTTATTCAAAATCCATACTTCCGTCT
>JAAXYW010001456.1:0-21457 GCA_036851895.1 Orthonychiurus folsomi | reverse complement strand
CAGTGATGACTTACGTGCAACTGGTTGCCAATCGACTCAAGGCGCGTGGTCAAGCGCGCCAGGGTCAAGTTCTCCGGATTATTCAGGCTGAAGGGGTCACCCTTGGCGACGACCAAATCGATGGTTTCGTCACGCAAAGTGTCAAGGCCGTCGCTCCGCTCCGAGAGATCATCATTGAGTGACTAGAAATAAAATAGCCATAGATTTTTTAGGGAATTTTAAAAGAAAAATAATAATTAAATTTTCAAATTGTATTTCCACCAACATTTAAAATTCCCGCCACGCCTTACCTGCAATTCTAGGATTTCCTCCTCCTTGAACGTGATTGGCTCCGAGTTTAATTTATTCAAAAATCCCTCCGCCTTCGCCAACCACTCCTCCAATTCCCCAACGACCCCTTTGTGCTTGTCCTCCAATTGTGGGATAGAGACGCTCTTCAAGTGCTCCTCATGTCTCTTCACCAATCCGGAGCTCACGTTCTCCCATTTGGATAGCACAAGGGCCCTTCGTTCCTTAAGGGAGTCCAAGAGGACTGGATCCACCAATTTAAGGAATCCATCATAATTCGCATTGAATTCTTCCAATACTTTCCGCCAACGCGGCAATTCCTCCGTCCGACTCTGCAATTAAGGGGATGTACCCTTCTTTAGATAAGGGGGCCCTTAAGTCCTAAGTCTGAATAAACTTACTCTTTGGTTTCAATTCCATCAATAATAGGAAAGCATAGAGAACACACAGAGAAATGAGACATAGAGTACAAGTACAGGGGTACTTAAAGGGTCTTTTTTGTAAGGGACGTACCCTTATGAAGTCCATTTCAGGGCCTGAGGATCCANCAGGGCCTGAGGATCCAAACTGCCCTTGAAGTCCCGTGTCACTTTCCTCCAACCACAGTTCAAGGCTCCCGAGCTCCTCCTGCATTTGCGTGGATAGGCCCAGCCCCTTTTCAAGGGCATTCCGCGTATTGGCTACTTGCATACCCAACTGGGCGGGGAAATACAAAAATAAATATATTAATCCGTATTTAAATCTACATTTAATTATAGGCGTAATAAATAGTACCTTGTTGTATAAGGCCTTGACGGAGTCCAGTTCTGCACTCAGCTTCGGCTCCGCCCTCTTTTCCTCCACTTGGCGCCGCCCCTCCCTTAACACGCTCTCTACGTCCCTTTTGAGTTCACTCAAAGTCCCGTACTCCTTCTACAGTAACATTGGGTTAGGTTGGTGATTATTAATTGTGTGTGTATTGGGTGTGTTTTATTTGGCACTCCCAGGTCTCCCACTCATACCGGGGAGAACCGTTTTCTCCCCGGCGTGAGTGTGTTAAGAGATACCCCTCTCTCCCAGCGGCAAACCCTATCACCGGCTGGCTGCGCGGGGAGAGAAAAAACGGCCAAATAAAACACGCCCACTAATTGGTACTCACAGTGCAGTGGATGAGTTGACCTTGGATGGACTCGGGATCCTCGGACGCGAGTTCCAGGAAACAAAGGGCTTGCTCCACCTGGCGGAGGGATCGCCAAATTCGCTCCATTTTCCCATAGATTTTGGACTCGGGGGGTGGAGATGAAAATGTTGCAAATTTTGACTGCACTTCACCTAGCCTCTTCTGCTCAGGATAAAATATGCACATAAGGATTATAAAGTTATAAAACCCCGCCAAATGGCGCAAATATTTGAATTCGAATATTCCCGCCAAAAATTTAAATTTTCAAATTTCCGCCAACAATTTAAATTTTAAAATTCCCGCCAACAATTTAAAATTTAAATTCCCGTCAACAATTTAAATTTTAAAATTCCCGCCAAAAATTACCAAGTACCCACCTGTAACATATCCTTTTAAAATTTAAATTTTCAAATTTCCGCCAACAATTTAAATTTTAAAATTCCCGCCAACAATTTAAATTTTAAAATTCCCGCCAACAATTTAAATTTTAAATTCCCGTCAACAATTTAAATTTTAAAATTCCCGCCAAAAATTACCAAGTACCCACCTGTAACATATCCTTTTGTTCCTCTAGCCTCGCAGCTGCCTCCATTTTGTTGGCCTTCCTAAGTACCCCCACCTGATGCTCCATTTCCCGAAGGACTTTTTCCTGAGCCGCAAGCTCCTCCCCCAATTCCTACATACAGCAAGCCACGCCCCTTATTCATCCACGTGTTCAAAGTGCCCCAACCACACCCACCACTCCACGCCCACAACAACCCACGCCCACGCCCCGTCACTTACCTGAGTATCCGCCGGCAAATCCTCGGCACTCAGTTCCTGCTCCAATCTCGTCGTCAGAATCCGATGGGTGACCTCCAGCCACTCACTTGACCCCGTCACCATCCGTTCCCACTCTTCGGCGGCCGTGACCTCTCCCTCCAGTTCCGTGCGACGTGTGAGGGCCTAAATGGGTTAGCGAAGGGATGGGTTAAGGGTAGCACAGCATACGACAGTTAGTTAGGTTACAATCAAAAGGGGTACTTAAAGGGCACTGTACCGGTACTCGTAATGGCGTACCTGTTGGTGAAGGGTGTTCCAACGGGCGGAGAGTTGGCTGAGCTCTGATTGGATGGCTGGGACCAGGATCCCATCCTCCACGAGGCCACGCCCAATTTCATGGATTTGTGACAGTTTTTCTTCCCCGCCTCCGCCGACGTACTGTTCGATGTCCTAAGGAATTGGCGGAAAATTTGAAATTACACAATTTTTGGAGAAAATGGGGTTTGATTAAGTAACTCACATCCAAATCTTCGGATAATTCTTCAACGTCTGCCGCGGAATTGGGTTTTTTCTTTAATTTCCGTTCCAGTCGATCCAACCAATCATTGGCCTGGGCCGCCTTGCTCCTAAATTCTCCGTACATCAAACTCGCGTCTTTCAATCGCGCCCATTTCCGATCCACTCCTCCCGTTACATCAGTCCATCGAGCGTTTAGCGTTGTAAAATTACGAGCTAATTCCGCAATCTGAAATAGTTAAATTTGACGTGTTTTAAAATTAAAAATTAAATACCAAAAAAAGCATACGTTTTTTAAAAAGAAAATCTACCATTTTGAGGTGAAAATATAAGATTTGGAAAACTTTGAAAAAAAATCTGCATTTAAAAAGTGTTGAAAAAAAATCCAAATGTGACAAAAAATCCAAATTTCAAATAATCAAATTACAAAAATTCAAACTTAAGTTGTCGTCCATGTCAAAATTTGGAAAGTATTTGTTTAAAATTTCAAAAAAAAAGTTGAAATATTTTG
The DNA here is from genome assembly GCA_036851895.1 of Orthonychiurus folsomi. Classification (NCBI taxonomy): domain Eukaryota; kingdom Metazoa; phylum Arthropoda; class Collembola; order Poduromorpha; family Onychiuridae; genus Orthonychiurus; species Orthonychiurus folsomi. The sequence goes on along the minus strand of JAAXYW010001456.1, from coordinate 18,221 downwards.
AATTCCAAAAATACTCACCGCCCCGCCCCTCCCTTGCCCCTCCTCCTTGCAAAGGGTCTGATGCAACAGAAGCAATTCATTGCCCTTCTCATTAAGGGCCCTGAAGGACGCCTCCCTTTTATCCACTCGATCCTTAAGGGCCGTAAACTTCCTCGCCAGACGTGCCAAATCCGGAGGTGATGCAATATTGAGACTGCTGGGTACATCCTTCCCTAATTGATTCAACCACTCCCCCGTTTCACCCACACCCTTGACCACGCCCTTCGTCTTCTCGGCCGCATCCCGTAGGAGGGCGTTCTGCTCCGCGGATTTGAGGGCCGTGTCATTCCAATGATTCGTTAGTTTCAATAGGCGCGTGCGCAGAGGTTGAACGATTGAGTCATGCGCAGTCGAAACGAGCTCTTTTCCACGAGTGGTGAGGGTGAGGAATTTTGGGGCCAGATTTGATAGGTCATCCGCGAGTCCGTTGGATTGTTCCAGTTGGGCGTCGAGGCGGGAGATGTCGCCGATGGCGGGGGTTTCGGCGCAAACAAAAACATCCACTTCTTCAAGCCAGGACTCCAAGGAGTGCATCTCCAGGTCCCACGTTTCGAAACTAGTGATCACTGGATACAAATAATAATGTTAGAATTTAGATTTTGGATAATGGGTAAAATTGCAGCGGTTTTTGTCGAATTTTTTTGAAAATTTTTTTTTTGGTGTTTGTTTGGATTTTGAGAATTTCTTGTTAAAAATTATGCAAAATCCCAACACTAGCTCTTAAAAACTCAAAGAGTACATTAAAATTCCGAATTCACGCGTGGTATGCAAAATTCGAAAATTATGCAATTTTGGACATAGAATTTTTATAAATTCTATTCCATTGTCATAAATATCAAATTTGCTGATAACCTACTATATTATCCTACATATACAGAATCCCTTAAGTCCCCACTCCTAAAAATTATGCAAAATTCCAACACTTGGTGTAAAAACTCAAAAAGTACAATAAAATTGCGAATTTCTCACGCCGGGTATGCAAAATTCGAAAAATATGCAAATTTGTAGAGAATTTTTTTAAATTCTATTCCATTGTCAAAAATATCAAATTTGCTTATAACCTACTGTAATATCCCACAAATAAATACATAATCCCTTAAGTCCCCCACTCCACTCCGGAGTCACTCACTTGTGTCAAGGGCCTTTTCCCTCTCCTCCAATCCTTGCCTCAGAGCCTCATAGTTCCCCTTCAGCTCCTCCTCCCCCATGACCTCCAAACTTTCCTCATGGCCTTTACCCTCAAGGAGAAATCCCTTCAATTTCTGTTGTTCCACCCTCATGATTTTCAAATCCATCAATTTGATTTCTCCCGCTGGATCCAAGGTTGCCAAGTAGCCCTCCGTCCCTTGGATCCACCCCTTGATTTGATGGACAGACTCCGTAGTTTTTTCCTCCGTACTCATTCGATTGAGGGACTCTAATTCTTGGAGGCGGGCCTGGAGTTTGCGAACTGTATTTTCCCATCTGGTGGACAGATTGCTGAGTTCTGATTGGACGGGAGCTGAGTCGGATGACTCCGCCTCTGACGTCATTGGGAGGACCTCTGCTGCGCGGGATTGGAGGGCCGTTAAACGCCCTTCGTGGGAACCAATCGTCTTCACTTTGACTCGACATTGGTCCAGGAGTTTACGCCCTTGGCCAGATATTGGGTTGACCTCTCCTTGACCTTCCAGCCATTTCTCGTAGCCCTGTGGGATGGGAAATAACAAATTAGGATTTAAATGGAATTTGAAAACAAACGCAATGCTCAAAACGGGAAATTCAAAATTTTCAGTGTCAGGATTTTTAAAATCCGTACATTTTGGACAATAATCAAAAAATAAAATTGAGGACGTATTGAGCGAAAAACTCCAAATTTAGAATGTTTGACAATTTCCAGAATGTGGCCAGTTCAAGAAGAAAGCAGCAAATGAAATCAGTGTTGAAAACGGAAAATTCAAAATTTTAAATATGTCAGAATTTCCAAAACATGGATATTTTGATGGAATATTTCCACTTACGCCCAATATAGCTCCCAATCGATTTATCTCTGTCTCAAGGGTTTTCTTGGCTAAAAGAAAGTCGATGGTGTTCCTTCTTTTGTCCAGGATCTCCTTCACCCTTGCCCATCCCTCACTCAGCTCTGCCACCTCAGCTTCAATCGGACTAGGGTCACCACCCTCTAAATTACGTACGCAGAATTAAAATCTTGCATAAAATATTGATATTGTAGGATCAAATTTAAATTATTATTGTACAAAATATTTACCTTGGTTTAGTTGCTTGATGAGGGAGGCGGAGTCTCTGAGTGCTTGTTCATAAATGGCTTGATTTGACTCTTGCTCCGCCTCCAAATCCTCACACAAAATCAGCTGTTCATCCACACTCAATTCATCAAAAGTTGTCGTGGCGGAGCCGGGGCTGGATTCTATCATCCGCTTCGTTCGCGTCAACCACTCCTTCGCCTCCGAACTACTCACTTCCCATTCATTCATTAGTTTCGTCCTTTTCGCACGCGGAAAGTCCTACCACATACGAAAAAATACCATTAAACTTCAAAATTACGAAAAGAATATCCAAATTTCAACATACAAATGCACTTCAAACAGTTTTTCTCCAAGGGTGCAAAAAGTAATACATATGTATAATTTAAAATTCCCACACATATACATACTTATTTCAACCACGTGGACTTGAATTTACCTCCGGGGGCGGGGCCCTGGCCATAGACAAAATATCCACCATCTCCACATCAACCATGGGTTTGTCGGGTTTGGAATCTGCGCTTGCCCGTGCCGTTGGACTGTACTTGGACATCTGAGCAATTCCAAATCACACAAATCATGCGTTTTAGTAAACAAAAATCCAAATTAGTAAATTCGTTAGTGTCGTTACTAAAAAAACAGGTATTATTTAAAACAAACGCAGAAAAGACAATTCACTAAATACAAATCTCACCCTTTGGCTCTGGGCTTCCATGATTTGACTCAATGCTGCCCATCGATCCTGAAGGACTTCAATCTGCTCCAGGAATTTAGGGGGCGGAGCATCAGGGGAGGCTTCATCATCACCCAATAGGGCGGCTACCCCGGATTCCAATTCTCCAATCTCCTTCATTTTCTCTTCCATTTCTCCTTGGAGGAGCTAACAATTATACAAGTTTGTAAATTAATACAAAATGCCAGTATTTTTATACATTAATATCCCTTTTAAATGTATTACTGTGTATATTACATTAATCTACATAATAGTTAGCGGTTCACACCTGTAGTTTGTCGTATCTCTGCATGAGAGAGTCCTGGGTCGCATCCCCTGGATTAGCCTCGACTTCTTTGAGTCGTTTCTCTTGACCCACGAGCCACTCCTCCAAGTGTTTGTGACGATTCACGTAATTCGGCATTTCCGCTTGGACCCTGCGCAGAAGTTTCCCCCTTTTTTCTGTCCATGCGCAGATGTGCGTCCACCGCTCACTCAGGGCTCCCAGCTGGTCTTCCATCGTCGAGAAATCTAAGAAAAAAGTCAGTCGCCAATTAGCAGATGATAATAATTACAGTTAGTTGTGTTGTGTTCCCGCTACGTACCATTGTCAGGATTATTTTCGTCCACAACAACAACAAGATTGCTGAAAGCAACGACCCTCTCCTGCTGCTTCAGAATATCCGCATGCAAGTCCGTTTGCTCTTTCAAGTTTTCCTCCAGTGCAACTGGATCATGGATCGGTGGTGTGCCCATGCGACTGATCCGGTCCTCGGTACTCGTGAGGAATTCCTTCAGTCCTTCCAGCTCCTCAACCTGCAGACTCATCAGTTTCTCGTGGATCCTAATTAATTACATACAGGATTAGTGCGCTTCATTAAATATGATATGATATAATTGTGTACTACTAGTATATCCATATTGTAAAAGAATAGTACTTGTTCTGTCGGTCCATCGCCTTCAGTCGTAGTTCCTCCCACTTTGTGTTGAGGAGCTTCATGTGAACTTTGACCTCCTCCATTTCATTTGGGTGGATCTTGGCCTCTTGTAGTAGGCGGGAACCTTCTCCGAGCACATCACCGACGTCGCTCTGATGTTCCGTAAGACTCAGCATGAATTTCTATGACGAATATACCAAGAAATGTCAAAATATACCAAGAAATATCAAAATATACCAAAAAATGTCAATATATACCAAGAAATATCAATATATACCAAGAAATGGCTATATATACCAAGAATTGTCAAAATATACCAAATGTCAAAATATACCAAGAAATGTCTACATATACCAAGAAATGTCAAAACAAAATATATCAAAAAGGATTATTCTCCTCACCTCATGCTCCTGGAATTGACCCTTGACCTGATTCAGACCCCCACTGATGGAATGCATGGATGAAATCCTATCATCGGCAATGAGTAGCCAAGACAGGACCTCTTCCACAATATTCTGATAGCTGCTCAATTCAATGGACGGAGGAACATCTTTCTCTGCCTCCGCCTTCGCGACTTCATTCTTGATCTCCTCCTCCAGATCCTGGGTTGATGGCAGAGGTGGTGGATCAAGTCCAGAATGAGCGAGGGCTTGGAACAAACACATCACGTACATCATCACACTTTTCTTGTCCGGGACGGCTGTATTCACGTCCTCTGCGTCTAGGAGCCGCTCTATCCCAAGGGTTTCGTGGGCAATGCGGAATACGGCTTCCAGTCTTTCAGTGGGGTCGGATTTGGAGGCTAGATTTGCAAAATCTATTATGTCTGGGCGCCATCTGTGGATAAGGGCGGCGAAGGCGAGGCCGTCGCTCCAACTCGTCGAAAAGTTTTTGACGTCCACTCCGGGGTAAGGCTGACAAGTAGGTATTTTAATAATAATATTGTAGTTATGCGAATTAGATATATCAAAATGTAACATATGACACAAAAATACACTAAAATATACCTAAAACACGCAGAATCTATAAATAAATACCAAGAAATACCAGAGGCTGCTGACAATGGTGAAATGTGTTAACCTAATATTATTAAATTAGTTTTTGTGTATTAATTAATGTTTAGATACACGAACCTTTGTATTTGTTTGACACCAAGTGAGGAGGGCCTTCTCCAAATTGGATTGATGGGTGACTGCCATAAGGTGCTTCATGATATCATTGACCTGCCAGTGGAGGAAGACGGACCAGGCCAATGCCAAAGTGATCTTGGCGTTCCCGTCCACAATTTCGTTGTTGGAAATGTTGACCAGTCGCACGTTGTGCTCCTGCAGCACTTGCAGCGCCCGACTCACGTTGTTCAAGTGATGGACCCGCATTTTCCCTCGTTCCCTTTTCTAAAACATAAATACACAGTTACAATGGACGACAACAGGTCAAAGTTCAATTATTGGCATCCCTATTTCTATTTGTGAGTTAATTACGTATGTTTTGTTGGTTAGGACTTCGAGGAGGGAGAGGAGTTTGGTTCCATCCCGGAGATCGGTGAATAGGTCCTTGACCAACGGGTGACCTCCCTATCATATAATAATCATTTGTACAAGTTATAGCAGAACTATTATATTAATTGACATTACTACCTTGGCCAACATGGAATTGATCCATTTCCCAAATGTCTTCCGCTGCACGTCTTCCCTCTCATCTAAAAACAACACGAAATTACAAAAACAAATTAAACTCAGCTCCTGAAATAGTGTTTACTAGATTTGTAGTCTAATAATACTAATGTTTCATATCTAATCTTTAAATCAACGGGGCGGGGTCACCCGTTTCACTGACTGACCGAAATGAGAACTAAGGCTCGCAGCGGCTCCTTCCATTCTAATTTCCGCCGCTGGAATGACTGCACCTCACTGGACTGAGGGAGCCCAGTTATCCAAATTCATTAATCCACTCAATTCACCTATATTTTAAAGCACTTGACTTGGATTTATTTGAAGTGGGCAATGTAAATGCATTTAGGATGCCGACAATAGGTGTGGATGGGACGGCGGCGGGTGTGGATGGGCCAAGAACCCACGTGCACATTCCACTCTCCCTTTCCAGGTGCAACAGGTGCACTCTATGCTTCCCCCACTGCAATGTGCATGCATTCAAAGTTGCAATTCCAATTGCATAACCCATTATTAGCATGTGTTCATTTCCCTTTCCAGGTGCAACAGGTGCACTCTATGCTTCCCCCACTGCAATGTGCATGCATTCAAAGTTGCAATTCCAATTGCATAACCCATTATTAGCATGTGTCCATCTCCATGTGTGTATTTATCATTAGTGCAGTTATTACAACGTATTATTTTGTCGTGAGGTGAATGAATGCAGTGAATACAGATGACATGCTGTGCTACACGTACGTAGGCCCAGTGTAGTAATTCTAATGATCATTTAATTATCCAAAATTAAATACCTTCCTCATCCTCGGCCTTCCGCAATTTGAGCAGCCCTCATCTTCCACAATAATAAAGCAAATGACTAATTGCAATGACAACTGCACCCACATACACATGAATGAATCCACTGACTCAATTTCGACTGCACCACCACCGTGACTCCGCCCACTCGAATCGAATGTATGGCGGTGCGGTGCGGTGGTCAAGGTGGGTTGGGATTTAGTTTAATTGGAGGGAGGGATGAGATACGGAGGAAAGATAAGGGATAATAGATCCATTCCTATGCATGTATGCTAGGTGGATGGATGATGAACTTTTTGGCTGGCCAACTGCCGACTTGGCCCCTGTTCAAATACAAATCCAAACACAAGGACCAGGAGATGAGCAACACCCGAATTCCCGCATCACATCTCTAGCCCATATACCACAACCGAACCGCCGTACTGCATTTATGTACGTAGTGTAGAGCTACGAGTCCCCTGTGCTATCCCAGCAATGTAAATGTAATCAAACTCCTACGTTGTTCCCTTGTGTTTTTTCATAATAGCTAAATACATAAATAAACACTGGCAATTCAATGAACTGAAATTCCCTTCACTGCATGAGCGGGGCGGGATTTAAACATTTTCTATGGTACGCCCGCTGACGTCGCGTTGATTGCTTAGAAAGTGTGTATTATAATTTTCATACACAGGTCATTTAGATGTTGATACATGAAACCACAATATTAGATATATATGTATATATATATATGTGTTTTATCTCAGATTATTATTGATCTTTGATGTCAATTAAGCGTAATCCAGGCTTGACTGGCTTAGGTCAGGACTCAACTTCTTTTAAATAGAGATTACGGTTTGGCGCCAAGACTTGAGAAGCACTTATCTGCATAAGTCGCACTAAATGTGTGATGGGACGCCCCACTGTCTGTTACGGACGTACGCTATCAGAATTCGCAATCAAATTAAATCCACCTGGGCAGGCTTTAATGTAAAACAGATGGTACGGATTTGCTTTAAAGTGCTAAACAAATAAGAAGACAGCACATTGCAATTTGCATGTAAGTAACTCACACTATCGCATCACAGTTAATGTAATATATAACCCCTATCTTCCCCTGTATAATTGGCACACGTATTCCATCTTCTAAACTTTCATTGCATTGGATACAAAACAACGTGAGAGATCTGATGGAAATGTTGGAATGTGTAAATGGAAATATTAAACTTACACTTGACCTCCTTCATTTTCTCGACGAATGCTTCCAGTTCATCCTGCTTCTTTCTGAAATTGGAAATGGCCTCACTTTCCTCTGGCCAAATGGGAGGGGAGCCTGAGCCGGCACTCTCCTCATCATCACTCTTCTTCCTCCGCCCACTCATCCCAAACTCCTCCCACCTACAAACTCCGTGTATTCATCTACATGTTGACAAACAAACACAATCAGCATTGTATGATTTCCAATTAAAATTTTGTTCAAATTTGGGAAGGAATCAAGCGTTGAATTCGGGCAATCTTTTAATTTATAAACCCAGGATTGCAAATCATGCTGAGCTCCAGTTATTTGCAACATTTGAATATGTTCCATTTGTTTTTAAATACTTTTAGCATTGCCACTTCTCCCGGATCATTCCCGTACAAAATTGTGAATCTTGCATGGTTATTACACGTGTACAGGATTGCCTAATCTTGAGTGCAATTCGCAAGGTGTGCCCTCTTATGTATATCTACTCATGTGTGCGCGTGGGTCCGCATAGTTTCTCGAATTGACATGTAAACAAACTTTTTTGTCCCTGCCACGTGGATGCAATTGACATTATGAAGAACAATTTGGAAACATTCCTGCACATCGAATATAAACTCAATTTTGTAATGAGATGCCATTATTCCAAGAGTATTAGTAAAATTTGCCCACTTGAGATCGGCCATAGCATGCAATTTGGCTGGGATTGTCAATATCACCATGTTTAGAATCGCATAACATGCTAAACCTTGAATAAAAATTATGATGAGTTATGCTGCAAACAGGTGCAAGGTGCAATCGCACTACAACTACACTGACAACACTCATCTCATTTCTTTTGCCTGCTAAAAGATGTATTTTTCTACAGTTGCGGGCAAGCTCCTCCTTGTCGGATTTATCCTACACACATATCACATACAGCATTGGGTTTTAACTGTTCCTTATTTTAAAAATAAAAGTGCATCATATTGGATAGCCCAATTTTCATGTCAATAATTCCTTGTAATATCATATCGATTTGACCATTTTCACAAAACTGACAGATTTTTGTGAGGTATTTGCTGGCAGAAATTTTAAGAATTTCTTAAATTCATTACTCTCGTTATTGCTTAGTCGCTTAAGTGTACAATTTGCACAATATAAATACATTATCTGTACCTGGAATGCGGACTCATTGCCAACAGCCGTGTGTAGTACATTCCAATCTGAATACGAATTTCAACTAGTGGCCTTTCCCGTCAATGTCAGGTTTGCATTAACGTATTCCCTCAAAAGCAGTACACGGATGCGTAGGATCACTTCTCCGCACCCGGCACATGCATTTCTTACAATTCCTCGTGCAAACTTTGAAGAAATAAATATGCTGGACTTGAGAGCCCGGAAATGTGTTTCTCATCCCGTGATGAATGGAAGTGGAATTGGCATGGGGTGGAATGCATTAGCCATTAATTAGGGGGAAGTGTTAACCTTAGGCACAGCTGCTCCTCCACTCATCTTCTGGCACAAGGAAAGGTGAGCGGTGCGGTGCGGTTCCCGGATTAATGGCTCTCTGATTTGGTACAATTATAACTACTAACGCAATGCAGGCAGACCCTGCTCCATCCATCTCATCCCACGCATTCCAAATACGTACCTTTCAAATAACATTAAACCTACATGTACGTACAAGCCAAACAATGGCACCTATGCATTTCCCAAACGCTGGATGTTAAAATATACTAAAATTCTCTGTGTTTTGCTGGGGGGGATGTAATTCTGCATGGAAATAGATTAATATTAAAATTTGTGTACTTATTAAGCTTAAAACTATAAATACATGGGATGAGTGTTTAGCGTGTAGTATGTGGAGATGAGGATGTCATGACCCCAAGTGCGCTTGCGTGTTTGTACACATGTATTTGTGTGTTTTGATTATGAGTTTGCACGTACGCTTGTTAAGGAGTTAGGTGCTAATTATTTCCATCCAGCCGTGCCATTGCACTGCACCAACTAACTCCTCCGTTTCCATTCCCCGCATTCCGGCCTCCTAATGACTTTCCCTGCCACAAATCCCACAGCGCAAACACTCCAAAACTTAAAACCAATATCCAACCAAATGGCTTAGAAATCCGTCTACAAATCTCTTATGTTTTCTTAAACAGAATTCACACGAAAGAAATTGCTTGACGAGACGATAGGGTGGTGGCTGTATCAATGCTAACGTAAGTACTAACTGGAGCTGCATGCGTGGGTTTTAAAAATGATGACAGCTAAACTATTACAAAGTCTTGTTAGTGAATACAATTAAACTACGCTCTCCGAATACAATTCCAAAATTTGTAAGTAGACAACGGATACCGTCGTTCCCAAATATTGTTAACGGCAGATTAATTATTATGATAATTAAGTGTAATATTTTGACATACCATTGAAATCGGAATCAAATATCCAATAAATGAAATTGGATGAAAAACAAGCACACCACAATCACAATTCACAGAACGGAGGATATGAAAAAGAGATCCCGGATTATTATGGAATAAAAGGAGGCTGGACGGGGTGAGCGTGTAGAAAGGTGTGTGTTGAAATGGAAGAGTATCAAATGGAACTGGAAGGAGTTGGAGAGGAAGCACTTGGCTGGGCTCCATTCATCGCCCCAACTCCACTTCATTACTCATCCAATCTCTCCCAATTTAACAACTCTTTCTCCCAATTAACATCCACACTTATCCTTCCACCCTTCAACGGCTTAAATCCACCACTTTTAACTCTTACTACATTTGCTTGCTTTACTCATATACATAAATGACATGTTAGGCTCGGATTATGTGATTTGTTTTGACAAGATTTGAATTTGGAACCTGGACACACATAATGCTAATATAATATTACGATCAAGAACTCAGCATTTGGATTTTAAAGAAATTTTTGGGCTCCCAAGTTGGCAGAAAGCGCGCACAAATTTAGTAAATACCAAAGGGATCAGAAATAAGTTTTGGTGTTTTTCCGAACTTGGGTGCAAGGATAAATACAAGCAATATTGAATTGAATTGATTTATTCATCTTCCCTTCGGGTCAGTGGCCCACGGAAATCCAAAAAAAGAGTCTCTCGATATACTACTTACGATAACAATAATAATGTGGTCACTCAACAATTTTAGCAATTCAGGTAAATGGATACAAGTAATATTTGCATTTGTCCTGGTTGACCATTTTCCTGTAATGGCAGCTATTCACCCTCTCTAGCCGATTGAAACAGCGGCGGGACAGTGAAAAAAACCATCCCACCAAAAAAATATCAATAATCATTCGAAGCAATACAGAAAAATTAGCTGCGTGTTGATGCAAATTCAGCTTCCAAAAAACGAGTTAATAAGGACTTTTTAGATCGACCGCCAAAATAGTATTTTAATCTACCTATATGTTGATTAAAATATCATTTCATACGTTCCTATGGCATACATATACCCCCTGCCCGTAGCAAAACTGCTAAATATAATTGCGCAGAATTAAACGTTTGAAAGTTTGAATCAGAAAAATGCTTCAGGGCACATTACGTTCAGAAATTTAAATAAACTGCATTATTTATTAACTGAAAAATACGGCATACGGCTCTTTAAATATGAAAATGAAAGAAATTCCGCCTCCAACTATTTATGAAGGTAAATGAGGATCAAACATGTATGCAGTCGCAGCCCTGTCTCGTGTGTGGGTCATGTAGCCCTGCAGGTGCAACCTCCAATAAGCGGAAGTGCAGAAATAGTTGAGTGCAGTCGTTTCGTGTGATGGTTGCCCTGCAGTGCTAAACGGGTTGAAAATGCGTTATTTTAAGATGGGAGGTTTTTGTTAGGGGTCGGATTTTACACCGGAGGACATTCATTTACTTGAATTTCGGCAATACACGACTGATTATCTACAAACTGAGGATTATTTCAGTTATACACATTTATACATTGTTAATATTGAAGTGGATATTTTCAAGAAATCACTATGGCACTAGAGGAATCCGGAGAGCAGTTGTCCCTTCAGGAAAACCAATTCATTTGCACCCAACTGGATTACCCCGGAATTGCCACTCACCTTATCCAGGTAGGAATTATTACCCAGGAACAAAATGCGCAAATCCAAGAAGCCTTTGTGGACAACGCAGGGAGAATGCAGGAATTAATTTCAATACTGGTAAAATTGTAAGTTTGCAAATCCCGTACCTCCGTAGAATTTTGCATTGAATTAAATTGGTTAAATATAGTACATCGTTTTAATTCAGAAACTCAGAAACATCCTTTGATGCATTTCGAGAAGCTGTAAAAGAAGTCGGGGAGATCCTATTGGCGCAGAAGTTATTGCGTGATCAGTACTCATTGGGAAATCCCCGGAATGCTCCAGATGCCCACCCGTGCCTTTTTATACCTCATGTATTACCAGGAAATCAAAGTTAAAATTACTATAATTGGTATCAAATCTTTGTTTATTGAAATTTACAGGTATTGAGTCAAATCGTGAGCTACTTGACTTACTACGATTTGAGCACAGCTCGGCTCGTATGTAAAACCTGGAATGCAGTCATTGCAGCTTGTCACATTGAAAAATTTACCGCCAAGTTTCCGATTTACACAGGCCACAAGCAAATGGTTGAATTTGTTAGCACAGGATCCAAGTCAGTTTTCTGCAAACGCCTCAACAGATTTTCCTTTGAAATAGGAATCATGATGCCAAGATCTTGGGTGTTCTACAAAGCATTCTTTGTCAAATTTGGCTCCCAAATTGAATACCTGAGAATTGCTCCGAGTCTGGACAAGGATTTACTGGCCTTCATTTTCTCTCCCGAAATCAAGGAGTGTCTCAAGAACCTTACACATTTGGAGTTGTTTGTAATTCCCGACGAAGGACTGATCAGCACTGCTGATTCCCTCACTTTCCTCTCTGGCTTGGAGACCTTGTTCCTCACCGGGAGCTGCACCAAAGGCATACATTTTCTGGAACATTTTCTGGAAAGCAACCAAAGCTTAAAAGTCTTACAGCTAGGATTTGGCACGTCCAAAAAAGGCTTTCCGAATGAAAGTACCATACTACCCAAATTATCAGCCTTGGAGGAGCTGACATTAGATACTCAATTAGCCGACACTACTTTGGGATTGATGACGATCCCAAACGGGGAAGGTCGACTCAAGGTAATCCATTTCAAATTAGGAAATGTAAGTCCAGGAGTTTTCCGGGATTTCATCGCTTCCCACCGTCACACTTTACGTAGGATAAATATCACAATCTACTCGTGTGACAATCTCATTTCACTGATGGAAGGGCTCCCAGGTCTGGAGAATTTAAAGTACCTCAATTTATACGGCGACCATAGTGGAGGCCGATTTGGGGATTCCATTTCTTCCCTTCAGTTCTGCACTCGAGCACCCAATCTCAAATTCTTGAGGGTGCACAGACTTGGTACTCAGATGACTTCTCAACCTGTTCCACAACAGCCCACATTTGTACACGTTGGGCTGAAGGAGTTGATGCTATATTTCGACTACGAGAATTCCAAGGCAGATGAGGTCCGCGGATTTTTGAGCCACGTTCCCCAGTACTTCCCTAATTTGATGAAACTCGACGTCTTTGCATTGAATGTTGATTGGCCGGTCCAACTCGAACATTTGCAACTCCAGCCTGGGTATAGGTAGTTAAAATTTGGCATTTGCACTAATGACGAATGGGACATTACTTTTTTGTATTCTTGCAGGTCCTGCGATTACCTCATGGCGGAATGGAAGAGTACGAGAACATAAATGTATTGAGTTAGAATCTGTTCTAAAAACTGCTATTAACTGAAGAATGTGGAATTCCAAAAGCTACGATACGAATATATTGTTTAAAATCAGATTACGCGTTGAGCACAGGTAATATTTTTGATGTGCTTGTACAAGCAATACACAAATGTCTCATGTCAATGATTACTATTAAATGAAATCATCTCATACATTAAATTGGCGGATAACGAAGACAGCCAGAAAAATAAATAAGCGAAGCCAATACTGTTGGTATTACATTTGCTATTCACTTAGCAGTAATTTATTTAAATTAGAAAACAATCTACGCAAGATTGTCTTTTTTAAACATATATTAGCAAAGTTTTAATTGATGACACTAAAATCTGCTTCAAATACAAAATTAAACTCAGTACAATTTTGTTAATAAAAGTATTTAAGTGCATTTGAAAAACCGTATCCTAAATCCAGGTGTACATCATAGCACGTGTAATTATTCCAACGTTCAAACGTTTAAACGTTTATTTAGCTATGTTGTAGTTGGCACTAAAATCTGCTCCAAATACAAAATTAAGCTCTGTTCAGTACAATTTTTCTAATACAAATATTAAAGTGTAATTTCAAAAACTGTATCCTAAATCCAGGCGTACATCAAAGCACTTGTAATTATACCACCTTTCACTTGTGGGTCCTTTTATGAACGCGGAGTTTCTGGGTAGTACGAAAACCCTTATTGCAAACTTTGCATGAGTGAGGTTTCTCCATTGTGTGGGTTCGGACATGATCCACCAACCAATCATGTATAATAATATTCCTTCGGGCAATACTTGCACTTGAGGTATTTGTCCTCGCGGTGGGTAGCCGTGTGAACGTTAAGATTGGATTTGGTCTTGTACGTCTTGTCACACTCACCGCATTTGTAGTTTTGATCTGAAGCATGGCTTACTCTGTGCAAGTCCAAATGGGTTTTAACCAGGAAGGATTACCAACAAATGTTACAGGAGTGTGGTTTTTCCCCAGTATGGATTCTGGAATGCCGCCATAAAGTTGCTGCATACCTAAAAGCCCTCATGCATTTGGTACAAGTGTAAGGCTTCTCTCCGGTATGAGTCCAAACGTGAGTATGGAGTGTTGTAGAGCGCGCAAATGATTTGTGAAAAATTTCGCATTTGTGAGATGTTTAGTCCAAATGCTGGGAATTTTTATGCCGTTTACGGAGATTAGATAGTGAGAACATCCGTTTTTAAATGCATTGCATTCCCATGTTTGCTGGTTTCCAAAAATTTCCTATAACAAAACAGACAGGAATAATGTTTCTCTCTTGTGGGAGTTCGCAAATAATGTGCTTTCAAATTCTGGGTTACAGCAAATGTTTTTTGCACACTGTGCAGGAATGGGGCTTCTCTCCGGTCTGAGTGAGGGTAGGTTGCTTTCAATACCTGGAACTTGCAAATGACTTGGAACATGTTTGGCACTTGTGCTGTTTGTGGTCCTTACGTACATATTGGCGTGTAGTTTTAAGTGAGACGCAAAAATAAATCCTTTGCCACTCGTTGAGCAAGAATACGGTTTTTTTTCAAATGAAGCCTGGCAAAGCACTATGGAAAAACCTTACCTTTGCAACATGTGCAACAAGCGCTTTGTCTCTTCAGGTAACCTCCCGCATCATAAAAAAAGCACGTATAAATGCAAAAAATAGTCAGTTCAATTTTATTTAGGGGATCAAAATTGCAGGTAAGCTTAAATATGCAAAAAAAAATAATTTAATTCTTCTGTTGTACTTTAAATGCTCACTTGTTTAATTTGTTGTGATATTTTATTGGTGTTATTTGAAGGCAATGGTTGTGTAGTTCTTTCTAATGATTTTTAAAGTAAAATCAACAATTCAAATGATTGTATATTGAATTCTTGAGTTATAAGATGTGAGAACTTGATGGATAATCTACTTAGACGCAGACGTACAGCACATATATATGTGTAAAGTTAAATTAAATGCTAAATGCTACTGCTTCCCTTGGCATTGAATAATAAAAGATTCACCACTAATAGCTAATTTTATCGTGGCACTGCTGAAGCGGGATTTATTTTATTGTCTAGACAGGGTCTTGCTATGCAAAATTCGGATTTCTCTTCAAACTTGAAATATCAATATATATTTCAGTGTTTCAATCTGTTGAATCGACAAATGCAAATGCTTTGACTAAGTTCAGTGTCCTGTCTCAGAGGTCAAAGGTCAGGTCAACTTGTGACCTCAAGAAAATTAATCAGCTAAACCTCCTGAGAACAACGACACGTCACATGCCATGGTTTTCTTCCATTTTAGCAAAGGTCAATGCCCTAACTCAGCGGTCAAAGGTCAGGTCAACCTGTGACCTTGCCTATGAAACTTCCGCTGACCTCCTGAACGTGTTAAGCTATCAACCTCCAAGATTGGTTCAGTAGTTTCGGAGAAGATAGAAGACAAACACACACAAACACGCAAACATTCCACTTTAGTATGTGTATGATGATATAAGCGTTCTGGCATTAAACAAAGACGCCCTGCAATGAATTAAATGATTACATCTAAGAATGGGCTATCTTAATCTTTATAAACTGGCAAATTTACAACGTAAAAAACTTCATTTTTAATTGTAGAAAAGAATAGGTGTAAATGGTCTCCGTTACAATCCAGTTTGAGTCACGTGAATCCTTGAAAGTTTAATCGTACTGTTGACCTGCACTGCCCGTTCTTTCCCATTTAGCTGAGTATAAGCCGGAACTATAATAATGCATATAAAAGTGAAGTTGCATGTCACCGTACATACATGTATAAGTTTTAATGCATCTGCGTACCCATCCTGGAGCTGTAATTGTCCGAGTTGGTTCGGCCAAGCAAATTGTCCAGTAATTCTCTCGACTGCAAGATTTGTCAAATTTGGGAAACAGTGGGGAACATGGGTTATAAATTCGCGGATCCCTTCCGGGATTGATTTGTAGACAAAATTGAGGCTTAACTCTTCCAAACCACCATGCACAAACTTGGGCTGAGGAAGGCCTTGCTTCCCCAGAACATGCACCTCTAAATATTTAAGATTGGGGGCTTGATTGCAGAAGTCGAGTCTGGAAATGGGGCCCACAAGCACGTCCATGTCGCTGGTATAGAGACTGAAGTGTGTCAAAGACTCCAGAAGAGGAAGCACTTCCAGGAATTCCAGGATATTGGGATTCTTAACCATAATTAATGACATACGTTGAAGGGTTCGACGATGGGATAAAATGAAATCCCGGAAAACATCTGGGCTCACAATTTCTAGGATACACTCAATATTCTTCAGTCGATCTTCAGTATTTGGAACCGTCATCAATCTCAGGGCAGCATCGTCCAAACGACATCCGTAGGTTATTAGACTTTCTAGGGTAGAACTCTTGAATAGACCAGGCAGTACGACATTTGCGTTTGGAAGTCTATGTATAATCGGATCTGATTCAAAGTCTAGAGCTTTCAACTTGTGCTCACTTTCCATAAATCTTTCCAGGAAATGCATACAATTTTCTTGTTGTTTTTCTTCGTGACTAACATTGGTAATGCTCAATGTCTCTAACTGGGAGAGAAAATCGAGCGAATCGTCTGTAATCAGTCCTTTGTCCGGAAAAACAAATAACTTTAATTGTCTCAAGTTCTTAAGACACTGCTTGGTTTCCGGGGAAAAGATGAACGCCAGTAAATCTTTGTCCAGCTTCCGACTTAACTCCAGGGATTGGATTTTGGGGCCAAATTCTACAAAAAACGATTTGTAAAATATCCAAGCACCCTTTGGAATCGTTCGGATATCAAATACAAATCCCTTGAGATTTTTGCAGAAGTTGGACTTGAGTCCTGTGCTCCCAAATTCTATCATTTGCTTGTGCCCTGAGTGGGCCCGGAATCTAGCGGAAAATTTATTTGTGTGGCCAGCGGCGATGACGGAGTTCCACCTTTGACATACGAGTCGAGCTATACTTAGGTCAAACTTGCCCAAAAAGCTGAAGATACTGTCCAATACCTGCATATTATAATAAAGCTAGAATTATTATGTCAACTAAAAACTTGAATGTTTTGTGGGCTAGTACAGTAGGAGTAAAAAGGCAAGGGTGGGCTTCTTCAGCATTCAAGGGAATTCTAAATGTGCTTTGATCCCTCAAAAGTTTCTGCGCCAACACAGCCTCTCCCAAGTGCTTTACGGCTTCTCGAAATGCCTCAAAAGATGCTTCGGTATTTCTGAATTTGTAAAATAGCATAATATAGTTAATCGATTTAATTTAGTGTGGGTTAGATTATTCTTCAACTTACAATTTGATTAGTCTTGATATCATCTCCTGCATTCTGCCGGCGTTGTCCACGAACTCAGCTTGGATTTGAGCAGTTTCTTGTTGTGTTATAATCCCTGCAGGGACGAGACGAGGAGTAATTCTCAGGTAATCCAATTGGATACAAAGGCGTCGGTTCTCCTGAAGGGAGAACTGCTCTGCAGATTCCTCAATCTCCATAGTGATTACTTGACGCAATACACTTGAACAATGTGAACCCAGCGCTGTGTAACTCAAAATCTTCCTAGGCCTGTAGAAATTCAGTTGTGCATTGGTGGAGTTCAAATAAATGCATGAATAAGTCCTGGCACTGCAACCCATTGGAACGTTAATAAAGCCCCAAATTCTCTTGTTCTAAACGAACACATTTGCTGCACGTGTTTTGAGTGGCAGAACAACCTTCATATACGAAGCCCCGATGGTAAACTGCCCAAATTATTAGAGCGGCTGCCATGCATTGCATGCAGCAGCTCTATATACGATGTAGCAAGTGTATGCCGCCGTCGTCGTAGTCGTCTCTACTCTAGCCTTTTTGTTT
>JAAXYW010001455.1:0-21462 GCA_036851895.1 Orthonychiurus folsomi | reverse complement strand
ATTTCTTTTTTTTTAAAGTTAATCCCATAACTATGTAGAACTGTAATTTTGTTCCAGCAGCGGTTAAGCCGGTTAATACAATAGTGTTTTACCCGTGGTTTAATGCAAATTTAATATAATTCAGCTGAAGGCTAATGAAGTCCTTCGTGGATTAACTTTAAAAGAACTCTGTCAAGCAGACGCTAATAAACTTTCTTTGTTCCGGTGTATAGGGAGTAGCGATCCGTACGTCAAAGTGAAGATAGGAGACAAGTTGCACTACAAGAGCAAAACTATTTACAGAGATCTTAATCCAGTGTGGGACGAGTCCTTTGTTCTTCCTATTAATGACATTTCTCAACCCATTGTCTTCAAGGTGAGTTGAGTAATTTATTCCTTTTGTTTAGAATGGTTGAATGAGCGGAGATGTTATTACGCCGTCTCATGCATTTAACAAACGCGGGTAAAGTCAAGCTGGCCTGGCCGTGGTCGTAGTCTAGAATTTTGGGTCTAAATGTCAGAGCGGACAGCGGAGTTACTCATTATCCGAAGTACAAACTTTGCTCCAGAATACCAGGTGACGGGATAGAAGTCAGTCCTGATTAGATTGCGCGTATGGTTCATCCCATCTAACTCTCTGGATCCTATTTACTTAAGACGTGTTAGTTTGGAAACTCAAGAAATAAAAGGCCGTGTGTTCTTCAACAGAAAGTATGCTCCGAGTTTCAACTAATAGATAAGATGCTAAAAGCAAATACTAGAAGTTTTTTTAAATTTGAAAGGCAACCCATCGTTGCACTTGCGTTGGAATGTTTGAAAATTCTAGGTTTTAACATTATTTATTATTAAATTACGAAGTTATGTGTAATTGCAATTGCACGGTGGCCGATATCTGAACTCCTAGGAATTATGATTGCTAAATTACTACAATACTATGTATTTGCCCATTTGGCATCATTAAAAATTCTCATCAACTCCAACTTGTGAAAAACATTGCAGTTGCCTTGCATTTAAATATATGATGGATACAAAATATTAGGAAATATTGCATCTGCAGTAGCTGAACCTAGAAGTCATAACAAATACTCACTCGTTCGTGAAGAATTTACATTATTTTGAGTTTTATGAATACAAATGCTTTGAGGGCTAGGCTTAACGCCGCTGTTTGACTTGGAATTTAATCACTGTATTAAATATTCTGTAAAAGTTGTATTTTCTTTCTATTCTCGGGCAGGTATTCGACTATGATTGGGGATTCCAAGATGATTTTATGGGAATGACACTCCTGGACGTGGCTCGACTCCCACATCACAAAAGCACGGATATGACTTTGACTTTAAGCGAGACAAGTTCCACGGGTGAAATCCCCATGGGTGAACTTTGCCTCAACCTCACTCTTGTGCCTCGTTCTATTGAAGAAAAGGAAATTGTGAGTACCTCTAATCTCGCAGCGCCATTTCTGCCTACTACAAACAACTAACACGAACGACGCTTACTTTCTCTTACCCGGTAGCCTTGAGTGGAAAGTGAAAGCAAAATGCTGTCGACTTTTATGGGATAGTTACTTGTATATCGGAAATAGTACTTAGTATGGTCTTTATTTACATACTGATTTAATTTCACTAACACACTGCTTTCTCCGAAAAGTAGACAATTTGCTTTAAGTTGATTTTATTATTGCATGAGTTTTATTCATTCGGTTTGGTTTTATTTTATTTTGTTGTAGTTGTCCCACTTCCTCACTCCAAAAACGCCAACGTCTCTACGTGAGAAAATTGAAAGCTCAAAAAAAGTGAGAGTAATTAGAATTTTAGTTTAGGAATTAGACTTCTAAGTACATGAATTCAACATGAACTAACATTGTTTTAGGGATTTTATTTATACAAACGCAAACGGGAAATTCAAAATCGTGGTGTAGGTGTTGTGGGCATAAACGATGTAATGTTAGGTCGGGTCTTTGAAATGTCTTGTTTGTGTTTGTTCAGTGGCTGACTGATGGACAAGCGTCAACCCGACTCGCCGACACCCAGCGAAGACTGAAAAGTCAAATCTGGAGTAGCGTGCTGACTGTCCTCATCCTGGAAGCAAAACATCTATGTGCTACTGGAGAAGAGCCAGTCCTTGTGGATGCCTTTACCAAATTCAGGTAAAGAAGAGTTATATAACAATGATAGAGGAAACTTTAAGTCCATGTGTTGTCCTGTCAATTTTAGATTAGGAAACCAAAAGTACAAGTCTCGCACAGTGGCCCGAAGTGCAACGCCCAAATGGATAGAGCAATTTGACTTTTACTTGTATGAAGGCCAACCTCAAATGTTGGAAGTTCAAGTATTCGATGAGTCAGGGCCAAAAGACCACATCGGCAGGTGCTCCATTGATATTGGACTACTGGACAAGGAAACCACCCATCATGTGACGTACCCACTTCAAGAAGGAACTGGGGAAATTTCACTTTTGCTGACGATATCTGGGACTTGTGGGAGTGAGACAATTTCGGATCTGACCAGTCACAGCCCTTCAACCGAAGAAGGCGACCTGCTTCATTCGAAATATGTAAGTTTTCATTGTCTTGTATGAATCAAGCGAAGTGTGCATGAAAATGTACGAATTGGCATAGCTTTTGTATTCAATTAGCATAATTTGCTTTCTTGCAAGTTATAATATAATATATAATATAATATATCATTGTGCATTGTTAGGCATTGAGCCGAAGTCTACATCAGCTGAAAGACGTCGGCCACTTGACGGTGAAAGTGTACGAAGCTCAAGGTTTAGTAGCTGCTGACATCGGAGGGAAATCCGACCCTTTCTGTGTTTTGGAATTGATCAACGCCAGATTACAAGTAATTATATTAAATAGTCATCTGTTTGTTATACTAAATCAGGTTTGAAGAAATGGTTGTGTTTGGACTACGTGCAGACACAAACCGAGTACCGGACGCTTACACCATGTTGGAACAAAATATTTACATTTGCTGTTAAAGATATTACTTCGGTCCTCGATGTCACAGTTTACGATGAGGATAGACATCATAAAACGGAATTCCTTGGAAAAATAGCCATTCCTTTATGGAAGATTAAAAATGGGGAGAAGAAATGGTACATTCTGAAGGATAAACGATTATTACATGCCGCGAGGGGAAGCAATCCACAAATTCTGCTAGAATTCAATCTAATATGGAATCCTGTAAGTTTAGTTAATTTACAAGCATGTAGAAATAACAATTCGATGTTAGATATTGGGAACTGAATGTCATTTGCCCCAGATTCGAGCTGGCATTCGAGTAATGGATCCTCCCGAGCCCAAATTCCTCCTTCCTGACCAACGGCTCAAACGTGAAGTTTTCCTTCTAAACATTGACCGGCTAAGAAAAATTGGTGTTGCTATTTATGACGTGATGCAATACACACAGTAAGTATTTTAGTTGGAAAATGTATTATTATTTTATTAGCGTTTTTGTGAATTACATTTGAATTTATGATTTCAGGAGCTGTATGGAATGGGAGTATCCGGTTCGAAGTATTATTGCTTTACTCTTGTATCAAATCCTGTGCTACACTTTTCAACCATTTATGATTCCACTCATTCTCATGCTGCTTATCCTAAAACATTGGCTGGTAAGTGCGACAATTCAGTTACGCACTAATTTCGATTAAAAAAATAAAAACGTTATTTTCCTAAAATTGCATGTTCAGCTCTGCTGAATTGAATAGGAGTAGTAAAATCGATTTATTTTCAATCACTGCCTCTTAATTGAGGTTGCTTTTTTGACACAGTATACATTAGGATTTTTACAGTTAAAAAAACCTTAGTAAATGAAATGTAATGTAAGCCTTAGTAACATAAATTTTGTGAACTGCAGTTTTTAATCCCAATGATTTGGAAATGTATTTTAAAAAGGTTTCCTCAGTCACGGGAGTTCCACTAGTCGATGACTTTCCTGAAGACGGTGAAACAATTGGTCTAGACGAAGAAGATGATGGGGACGACGATGGAGATGAAAAGAAAATGAGTTTGAGGCAGAAATTGCAAGCCGTCCAGGACGCAACACAAACTCTGCAGAATGCATTGGGTGACATTGCTTCTATTTGTGAAAGCACGAGGAAGTAAGTATATATTATTAAACAGGTTGGCCGAAGATTTGCACAAATCATATTTTATTTTGAATTATAGTATGTTCCGTATGGTGGTTCCATTCATTTCTTGGCTTGCTGTACTTGGGCTCTTCATCGGCACAGTCGTCCTGTACCTGATCCCAGTTCGATATTTGGCTATGGCTTGGGGCATGCACAAATTCCTCAAGCCACTCCTCCGGCCCCACGCAATCCCAACTAATGAAGTCTACAATCTACTCCAGCGAGTGCCGGACAATCAGGATTTAGTAAGTTTAATTGCTTCTTTCACGTTTCAGCTATCACGTATTAACGTATTATGTATACTATAATAGTAACTTGCCTTTGCAGATTTATCACAAACTACTGCGTCCGTCTGCCTCACAAGAAATTCAACGCAGTCAGAAAAGTCCACCGACGAAATCGCCGCAACCGAAGAAAAAGTACAAGTTCTGGTAAAAGATAATATATATTCCAATATCGTAATAAACTTTTAATATCACGACTTATCCTTACTAGTGCACATGCATGCCTCAACAATTTATCAATGCACATTTTGATTACATAATATCATTCAATTCCTTGTACTTTATATTAACTAATCTTTATCAAGTCGTATAGTTGCTAGCAGGGGAATTCATTTGCAAAAAAATTGTTTTAAATATTAATAAAATATTAATATTTTTTGTTTTGAGCTCAAAGATTTCACAGGAAATGATTTTGAGCTTAGACGTAGCCTCAGCAAATAGCATAAAATATTTGTTATAGTAATATATTTTGGCTATTGGTATTTAAGTTTCGAAATGATTTTAAATCGTTAAATTTCCAAAGGATGGTCCGTTTAAGTCAGGATTTTGAAATGGCTTTGGAGCCCAAAACTCCAGTCTCATTTCGTTTGTCCAGTCCTTCTGTTTATGCATTTTAGCACATAATTGAAGCCATCCTATGCAATAGGGTGTGAATTGGAATTTGCATTTCTTGTTATGAATGGCCAGTGTGAGCAGTACTATGTACAGGTAAGCAGTGGACCTGCTGTTCTGTGTAACTGTGCGATGTTGATGTGTTATACAATTTTGTACACTCGATTATGTCTCCGTAAATCTGTAATGCTGTTTTAAGCTCAAATCTGTGATGATGAATATTACCTTGAAAATAATTAATGTCCTTAGAATAATTCAAACGCCTCTTACTTGTGAGGTACTATAAACTGATTCGCTCTCGCAATCTCGCATCCAACTTGATTATGATTAAATCTCGTGCATGTTATATGAACTATATCATATTATATTTCTTCGACAATAAAGTATGAGATACACCAGCTGCAAATAAAGACAGCTATCAAGAAATTCAGTCGCGAAGTTCACTTATTTCCATTGTTTCATGATTTTAGGTGTCATAACTTAATTATATTCGAAAATCCACTTGTAAAGGGCACGTGCTACTTTTCTGGTTGTTTTTCTAATTTTCAATAACTAACATTTTTTTCTGCTCGTACAACAGGCTTACAACTAGACTCGGCGATTGTGTGATATTAAAATAAAAAATACTGATGGACGCAGACAATAATTTATGCAGTGCTCACAGTAGAATTACATACGCTTATAGTCTGTTCGAATAACACCTTTAAAAATGTAATTTTGGTTACTGAACTAACAGTTTGATTGTATCCTCCACTTTTGCCTGAAATATCTTAAAAGCGGAATCCCTGTTCAGGATAGTGGTTGCGGCGTGGATCCCGAAAGGCATACAGCTCTTGAAATCGTTATTCTTCGTTGACTTCTTGGAATGATTTGCCTGAACCAGACGGAGAGTTTTGGTTCGAATGGAGCCAGCAAGATAATAAATCCCTAAGGAGCCGGATTTTCTTGAGGAAAATTTGATTTTGACTCTGTTCTTTAATTTGAAAAGTCCAACTTTGGAGATAATAGTTTTAGCAATAGTCTGGCACTCTTGCAAATAATTCACAAATACATTTATTGGGAGAAACATGACCGAATACACAAACAGGTACAAGATTCCTTTCAAATGGAATTCGATGCTTATCAATAAGAGGAAACGCTTTGACGTAGTACGCAGCTCAACAACAAGAACAACGGAGCGTCGTCGTCGAGTCTCGTTTCGGTTCTAGTCGCATCGTAATTAAGAATTCAACGTTTATAAATTAGTGACATTTGATACAAAAGTTAAGGACATTTTTCAAAACTGTTAAACGCACGTAATTATACAGTGGTAGAGCAGCCAACGATACCTTCATGTTTGTAGACACGTAGGGCTAGCGCAATTCAGAATAACAAACACCCTGAGTGACGTGGAATTCTTCAGTTTCCGTTTTTTAAATTAAGTTTTAATGTAACACATTCTATGGAAAGTGTTAGTTAGCTTGTGTGTTTACATCTAACTCAATGCGCGTGTATTGGATTACTTAATCAAATTAATCAAATTCCAATTTTATGATAAACACATAAACTGTTATACCCGAATGCGAGGCTAAAAGGAGGAGTCAATGTTTGACCTGAAGAATGCTGTTGTTTTTACACCAAAACGTGTCCTCCATCCAACGTCGTCGCTGAATCAATCGACTGTAAATTTTGGCGACGTTCCACAGCAAAAATATCCACATCAATCACTTTGCCNTTGGCGACGTTCCACAGCAAAAATATCCACATCAATCACTTTGCCGCATTGATTTTCTTGAAACAGAACTACATTGCTGAATCAGCAATCACAAAAAACTTTATGTAATTTAGCAAACCTTAAACACCCAAGACTCATAGTGTATCTTGCGGTTTACTAATTACTAAATGGACTTTTAAACATCAAACAAATTTGTGTACAATTTATTTATGTAACGCGTAAATCAAGGCACAATTTGGGTTGCTCCCCGGAGATGGTTGCAAATTTGTGCCTACTCATTTCATTTTCAACCGATGATTTCACTCGGAAGTAATATACTAAGTTGCTGCAACGTTTTGCGAATTTGGGAACGTTCCTTTGCGCAAAATGTTCGTCTGAGGTTGACGGCACCTGCCGGCCCAGTGTACAAAATCCATCCTCGATGACGGAGACGGAGGGTGGGTTGGATGGGCCATGCCCATGCATGCATGGGCCTTTTGCCGTGTGTAAATGCAAGGCGATAATGATCAGCCACGGCCACGGCATTCAATGTAGTGCTCCGTAACGGGACATTGTCCTGCTTTTATCATTCCCATCCTTCTTCCACATCCATCCCCGTCTGAATCAAGGAATTTTTACCCAATTTTTGAAATCCGTTCAAAAAAACGGATTCAAAACCATCATCCGAGTCTCTGGATCAAGTCCCCTCGACCCAAAGGGATAAAGGGAAGTGAACGGGGAATTTTCCAGTTAAAGTTGGCCAGTCGACGCGACGTTCGCAATTGCCAGTCAGTGTGAGTGCATCGTCATCCTACATTTCAACAATACAATTTAACGTATGTACGAACAAAAAGTAAATTTTCAGGTCAAGGTTTCTGTTTGGGTGACAATTGATTGACCTGGTTCGGACTTGGCAGACAGGGCAGGGGTGAGTGCGGGGACTCCTGGCTGGGAGAATGGGTGATAATAATTTGACGACATCCACAAGTGCTGCTAATGAGGAATTAGAAAAGCCATCTGCCCAACACAATGTGGTTCACCAACATCATCATGTCGTTCAACAGTCGACCCGGAATGAATTGATTGAGAAATTGGGGGGAGAGGCTCAACCTTTAGGACTGGGGCTTCCGGTTCCGGTCGTCGTCCCCCAGCCACAATTGGCGTCTGCGGCTACGAAAAATGTGACGACGACGGGAAATGTTGGACTGACACTGGAAAGTCCGTCACCCTCAACAACAATACTGGCTGAGGAAAATGATCTCGGGAGTGGTGATAGCTCGGATACAATAATTGAGCAAGATGAGAGGACTAGCGCAGTTGTTCCAATGGATGACACCCCGGCTTCATGTGAGTCTGGTCATGGGGCCAGCGGCTCTACTGCTGGAGCTGGAAGTGCATCATCTGGAACAGAACTGATTAGTAAAATTGATTTAGAGATTGCTCCTAGTATAGGGGACTGCTTCCAGTTAAAACAAATCAATTACAACGAAAATGTGAACAATTTGAAGAAAATCATTATCAATAAGCTGAAGCTTCAAAGTCGGGAGCAAATTTCGTTGCTCTATCGGGACAAGTAAGTTCAAAACCAATAATTGTTATGCAGAGTTAGATTATGTGAAAGATGTAAGAAATTTTTATTTTTGTGCACAGGGTGTTGGCTGCAGGGTTGATCAACGACTATGGAATTTGCAACGGTTCCAGAATAACTCTCCTTCCTTCAATTGAGACTGGACTTCTGGTAAGAGTGGGATTTAAAATAATGGAATTTGTATTGGGATACAGCAGCATTACACATACACAATCACAATGAAGCTTCTGAAATACTAAATACTTTTCACCAGAATTTTAACTTATAATTTAAATTTAATTAAATATGTTAATAAATATTTTCTTGTTGACATAATAAGCGCGGGAAGTGCAATAAATTGAGATTTCCGGGTATTTGAGCAATTTTCACACCAAACAATTTTTGTACTGATTTAATTTTGGTGTTTTCGTGGGTCTGTTGTTAATGCCCATGCCCGTTTAGACACTTCTATAACATTTCAATTGTTTAAAATATGTTTTACGTTCTTTTTAGACACAAAGGCCGGAACAAAGTGTTTTAGAAGCTTTGGAAGGTCTAAATGAAACACAGATTAACGACTTTTTGTCTGGGAAGAGTCCCTTGAACTTAACAATGAGGTTGGGTGAGCACGTTATGCTCATTCAGCTTCAGCTGTCAAAGGGTAAGTTGCAAACATTTTAAAAACTATATTATCAATTGGCATTTAGCACTTGAACATCACGTTCTGATTACTGCTTATGTAAAATAAGAGTAATCCAGTAATCCAATCCGATATTTTGTTTTGTGCAGGCCAAGCCTTAGCAGCTGCTGCAGCGGCAGCGTCACATTCAAAACAAAGTCAAGCAAGCACAAGCAGCGGTAGTTCTAGCAAAACCACTTCCATTTCAAAATCAGTTCCTTCATCGTCAACCAGTTCATCTTTTCCTCCAAAGGCATCCGAAATTGAACTCAACTCTTCTGCCTCAACAACTCCGAATCCCACCCTAGCCGAAGCAAGTAGAAATTTGACCAAGACACTGAAGCGGATTTCCTCAAAAGTTAATAAGGTGACCGGAACAACTCTGGCAACCCACAGTAAACACCATAGAACCACTGCAACCTCGGGTGGGAGAGAAGTCAAATGTGATGACGAAGAGATAATTAATTTAAAGCATCACGGCAAAGGAGTTTATTCTGGAACGTTCTCTGGTAAATTTTTTTGCTCTAGACTCTAAATCAGATTATCTTACGGGGAGTTTTATTGCATTGTTCTATTTGGTATTTAAAGGAACACTGAACCCTGCTTTGCAAGACAACCTAGGAAAACCGCGAAAACATGTTTCTACAATTGTGCATATTCTGAACGATCTTCTTGGGACAATCGGTAAGTTAGTGCAATTTGGAAAATGAGTTACTTATTCGCAGCTGGCTCTCTAGAGCATTCATGTCGTTTCTTAAACTTACAAAAAACCGGTCTTTAACAACCTTGATTTGAAATTGTAGATCTGCGATCAGCCGATCCCAACGGAGAGATTGGACTGAAATCCGCTTCAATTGGAGCTAGTAATTCTCTGAAGAGAAAGAAAGTTTCCAATAGTAAGCCTGGAAGTAGCAGTAGCTCAGCTCTAACCAACACACACTTGGTGACGTGTGAATCGACCGATTCCGAGGAATCACATGACAGTTGTTCAGCCAAGCCTGCGGTAGCCTTAAAACTTCCCAAATTGAGCAGTAAAGAAGGGGCTGAGCAATCTAAAGCCACGAGTAAAAATAATCAATCAGGAACAGATGCAATATCCAAAGATGAAGAAAATCGCCTTCTACGTTTAAAAATTGAGAAATTGAAGGAGAATCTACTGGCCCGAAAATTAAAGCGTAATTCGTAGGGCTAGCTTGCACTAGGTTTCCCTGTACACATTGTAAGATCCGAATTGATTTGTATACTTAATTTTAAATTGTTAAATTGTAATACAAAGAATGAAGCATGGATAAATTGATGCTCGTATGTCGTATGGATCTGCTTTAATCTGGTTGAACATTTTAATTTTGCTGCTGTTAAGATGATTAAGTCGGGCGAGTTGTGAAGGTTATAATTATAATTCGTTCAAGCAGGATTGTAATTGCTTTACGTTCAGAAGTTTTGGATTCTATGATTTGGCCCGTGTATCACAGATTCAAAGACCCATTCATTTTTAGTTCAGTGCTACAAAAGATCTTACACGGGGTTTAGCTGAACCCAGATAAGAAGGAAGTCTACTTCATATTTTAGTAGAAAAATAATCACTGGTACTGCTTAAAAATACTTAAAATTACATCAATTTCGCATTTGTTGTATGGTAATTGTGTTGAGTTTTGTTCATTGTTCTAGCCACAATTCGTGAATCTAAGCAAACAAGGCTCTCTTTTGAATTGATTACGGCTATATTTTGTAAATGTAGGCCACCTTGTCCAGTCTATCTAATATTGGTAAGAATTGGACGGATTTATAATAATTGTGTGTTAAAGATTCTGCGCTAAAATGCTACACACCGATTCAGGCTGTATTCGCTGTAGGTAATAAATTTCATGTGAGAATGAGAAGTGTTACAATTGTGTCAAGAGTTTGTTATGTCGTGTGAGTCAGTTGTTACGTTACAAGACATGGTAAATACGAAATTCAAAGTAATAAATCAATTGAACAAAATGTTACGCAACTGCTTTTGTTTACTTGGATTTCAGCAAAGTAATTTCGATAGAATACCCATTCCCGGATTCTGCCATAAATGCAGGCATAATACCAGGAAGTCTTGATTGTACTTCTTATTTGCATAAAGGCAAACCGAGTAGCACCTAGTAGAAATTATGGCCGACCGCTCAGTGATTTTTAAAATATGTGGGCACACGTTCAGGTTGAGCATATATAAACGTACATCTCTAATTACTGACAAGTTTAGTTCTACAACTAACCTAGTTGAAGCATTTGGCTTATGTTTTGCGTTGATGACAATGACCTTGGGTGCAGAAGACCTTAGCTAGTAGCTAACTAATTTGCTGGAGATTTGCATAATACATTACGGAAATCATGCCCTGGCTCGGCTGCTGTGGCCTGTGCGCCGTGAATTCTAAATTTATTTATCGCTTAACTACTACACTACTCCACTACTTGTTTAATTAGTTGGGAAAGTAAATGCCTAAATTGGAAAACATTTCTTTAGAATTCTAGTTCCAGGTTTGGCTGGTCTATTTATCATGTCGCTGGGAATTACACACACAGTGCATGTAAAACCTACACTCGGAGCCCGACGCCCTATCTCTTTCCTCGCAAAATACAATTGACCGCATGTGCTTCCTCCGGCTCTGGATTTGAAATTTCGGGTGTGACAAACATTACTTCTAATTAAGTTCCTGTGTCTGTCGTCCTATTCCTCCTTGTCCTTACTTCTTTTTCTTTTAATGTAGTTTTGCGTGTCAGGTCCGACGACGTCGTAGCAGTGCAGTGTCCAAAAATTACGTCAACATAGTCCGTCGTGCCGCCATTAGTCCAGAATTCCAATACTCAGGAAAGGAAAGCAATAAAATTTTTGGAAATTCAAAACGTATATCCTGTAGTGCTACAAGTAAATGTGGGATTGTTCGGTGACAATTTCGTAACCCAAGTGCCAAATTCTTACAAAGAAGTGACAGTACGGGTTATTAAAATTGTAACTTCAACCAATGGAATTGAATTGGGATTATTAATCATCAAGTTTGGCTGATATCTGATTAAATGAATTGTGTCTAAGGTGTTTAATCAAAAATAAAAAGCGGCAGCAAAATGAGTCGGGGAAGTATTAGCAGCGGCGGAAGTGGGAGTGGCGGGGAAGGCGGGTCATGGAGAGGAGCCCCAAGAATGATTTACCAATGGAGGTAAGGTCGAGGTCACCACTCGTAATTTGGTGATTAATTATTTTAGTGTTCTAGTAGATTTCAGTTGCGGTGTGACTTCATTAATGCTTTAGCGTGCTCTCTCTCGTTGCGTTGGAGGCAAATTTGCATGTTACATTTTAATTACTTTCGCACATGCACCCTAACCAAACTGCAGAAAACTGTAATAAAATACACCTCAACGTGATTCGCATAAAAATATCTATTTGGCAACTTTGGTATTAGATTTAATCGTACTTTTGTGCTCATACATTTGTTATCCGTCACGGTCACGAACGAACGTCAATTGGAAGCATAGTCCGTGCGTCGGGCTGTAGAAATTAATCAAAAGTTTATTATATTTTGAACACAATTAACTGTATCAATAAGGGTGCCTCACTCATTTTGACAAGTTTTATTGTTTAATTTTATTTAAAAGTCTACTCACTACTACTAGAACTCGTTCCCTATTCATGATTAGAATCATTTCACATTGATTTCATTTTGAGGACTCGTCCCACATTTTAACACAGGAAGAAGAGATTTTGTGCAATGAATATTTTATATTTTGCATTGGAATCCAGTCCAGTTTGAAGTGTGTAGGTGCTTTTTATCTAATCAATACGACAATACCTGTCCCACCGTCGTCCACACTTATGACTTAAGTTTCGGCACGCAAACCTTGGAACAAGACGAGTGCGTGTGAGTGTTCGGGGGTTTTAAGTTGATTTGGAATGTTACAGTATTTAATGAATTTCCAAATCCACACCACGTCCGACGAACGAGTGTTATTATGGTCTTTGCCCTTCCCCGTCTTCCGCCAGAAGGAAACGATCAACTCCTTTAACTCATGCAAACAGTTTTCAGTTTCAAAGTGACCGTGGCCGTGTCACACGCAAAAATGTTTTCCCTGTGATAATGTGTTTGTGGGTTTGGGTGTGAGTGTTTTGAATTCCATTCCAATGTGGTTGCAGGTGTGGTTTTTGTTTTGAGACGGAAACAATATGGAGAGGAGGTCCAGGTCATCTGCCAAAGGGATTATTGACTTGCATTGTCAAATGTAAAGCAAATTGTTTTTTATGTGTACAATTTAAAGATGAATTAGACTAGAACGTAATGTGCAGTTAAAATTACTAAAGTACACTTACTGAATATAAAAACCATTAGCCATTTCAGGCATGCTGAAAAATGAGCTCAGCCATAACTTGGCTTATATTTTTAGATCCCCAGAGTAGCTTTTGTCAACTTAAATTTAAGTCGAGTACATTTACATAATTTTGATTAAAATATTAATTTGGCCATGTGTTTTTAAGGGAACTAGCTCATCATTGGAGACGGGGAACTGTTATATATAACTATTACACGACTGGAACATTTTAAAATGTCATTCGAGTTTCAAGTTTGGCGTCAGAATTAGCAGAAACACAACAAAACTCAAGTTTTAATTCCCAAAGAAATACGTTCAAGATTTGTATCCTCTTAATCATTTAAAATTGTATTTGATTGGGACTTTTCAAACAGCAAAGAATGAGTTCGTTCATGTTTTCTTTCAGTTTACCTAATTTGAAGGTCTTTCCGAAAGGGCAATTACAATCTCGCGTGTTCAATTTAAAGCACTCAAACTTCTAATTTATAAACTCCATTCCTATCGTAAGTGTGTAACTTGATATTAGGTCAAAATTTCCACTTGGTTCTCTCTGAACCCAGTAAATTTATATGTACTGGCTTTCTTTGCTTTTAGCCTAAATGTGAAAAACTTGGAAATAAAAGCTCTCAACTCTTCAGTGTCAATTGCATGTACATAAATAATTAAAATTCCTGGAATCCAATGGATTCTTCCAAGAACATTTAAGTGCACTTACAATTCAATTTAACGTAATGTAATGTAAAATCCATACTGCCCTGCACAAAGCAAGTGTGAGTATGGCTTTTGTCTGGAAGTTATTTAATGAGGAGATATGCAAACACGCTTCAGCGGTTTCCAGGGTCAGGTTAAGAGCATGGGAAATTCTACAAAGCCCAAGTCTCACACATGGACGGTTACCTGGAAGGAACAACTTGATACTTGATTCTTCATACATATAGTCGAATACAGCAGTAAATTTGCATGTACATATGTACATGTACATAAGTCTGTGAATGTCTATTATGCAACCCACTTGCCAAAAGCTTTGTTCTTCCTGGAAAACAAACCTTTGATTTATTTACGCACAAGTTTGCCTTATAAGAAGGTGGACTGTAGCACATCGTACTCCACCACCATTACTACTATATTATGTAATTCTCTTAACGAATTTTGCAAAGTTTCCTTCAACGGGATGATTTCCGTTTCGCCTGTCTTCAAGATTAGATGGTAGTATGTACATTGTGTATTGATTAGATTGTGGAGGTGCGTGTTTTGTGTAAAGTACAGCAGCTGAGGAAGCGAGCGGTGGTGAATGTAGATTTTGCTAAAAATAACTTTTTAATTTACGTGAAATTAACTTTGGTTTGACTTGAAAAATTGACAAGGGAATTGTGTAATGTTGTGTAACTGCTAATTGTGTAGTGAACTCCACGAAAAAGGAAGACACTGAAAATAGGTGAAATGATAGGTATGCTATTTTCTTGTCAGTGTTGACATGAAACTGATCTGCGGATGTCATTTACCGAGCACATTATCCTTTAGCATATGACACAGGAATTGCGAAAGTCTTTTTTATTTCAACTTTACTTTAACCCGTAGTCAAAAGTCACATTTTAACAATTCATAAAAACAGTTTTATTCATTATATTTTTGTGCACAGCTAATGCTGTGATCGCCAGGGCTGGACAAAATCCTTGGATTTTAAATCTAGGATTTTGAAAATCCGGACTTAAAATCCTTATTTGGATTTTGATTTTGAAAATCCTACAATAACGAAAGGATTTTGAGGATTTTGGATTTAGTGAGTATTTCCTTAAAGGATTTTGGATTTTAGGTTTTTGAAAATCATTGGATTTTCAAAATCCTTTTTTAGACTGAAATCCTTTTTGGATTTTGATTTTTAAAATCCTACAATAACGTAATGGATTTTGGAGGATTTTGTGAACTTTTCTAAAAGGATTTTGGATTTCGAAATATTCTGTTATGGATTTTGGATTTTGAAAATCCTTCTGAAAGGATTTTGCCTAGCCCTGGTGACCGCATAGTGAACCCACAGATTTACGGACCTTGCAAATTACTATTTTAACTATTGCAAATTGTGTAATTTATATTCGGCGTTGGATTTGTGTCATTATTTATACCATCCAGCCACTCCTTATTGTGGCAGTGGCATGCGCGCGCGCCGTATGTGTCACTAACGTTAATTCCAATTTTGTAGGTTGGCAAGTTAGAATTCGGTTTACGAATGCATATAATAAGATACAGCAAAATCAAGAAGTAATTATCAAAATCCCCTTAAAAATCTGATGGGTTTTCAAAACATTTTAATACATATAACGTACTTGCTCATCCAGTGTAAGACTGATTTTAATTTCCGTTTTGCTCCATCCCAATTGTAAAATCATGTTAAAACCAATTGAAGAGGACATGCGCCCACCCGGGTTAGAATTATTGGAGTTTTATTACCCTGTGGATTCCCCTGTGGGGAGTGAGATTGGGATGAATGAGGAAGGTAGGTGGGTGTTACGGACTGTACAGTTTGGAGCACCCCGGGTCCTCTCCGGTCCGTCCCAAGTTTCGGGAATCATTTTATCCACGCATGAAAGTGAAGAGGGTAGGAAACGGAGCAGGGGCAAATACATGAATTCAGGGCTTCATTCTTTCACAAAACACTTTCAGATTCGATTCGAGTTTCGACACTTCGACACCTCCTTCCGTTGTTTCGGGTCGGAGTGTTGTCCTCCGCTGTAGTTAGTTGCAGTTTAGTAGTCCAGTTTATCACAAGAAATTAAAATAGTTTTTTTCCCCAAAAGAAAAGTAAAATTCTATTCAAATTCATATTATAATACATACGTATCAAAATATTAGCTCCGGGTGTGTGATTTCAACGGGGGAAACGACGGTGCTATAAAAGGATCTGTGAAAATATAAATTAGAATTTAATCACAAGTACCAGTACACGTACAGTCCCATTCTGGCGTTCCGGAGGTAAAGAATGTATAAAATTTAAGTTGTTAATTAGTATTCAGTTCAATTAATGATAATTAAAATCCCATGTACGTAATTCGAGCCTTCGGGATTCTAATTACTAATTTCCAATGTAAATTTCTACATTGTTGAAATTCTTTTTTGCATATTGCATGTGCATGTAAGTTCTTTGCATTGCATTGTACAAATGATACTATGCTATGCACACATTCAAATTAAATGGAAAACTAATGTAGATCCTTTCATACACATAACATTACACATACGGTAGGGTGGGAGTCGATAATTACTTTTGGCAATTTCCCCGATCCCAACTGTTGTTCCCGGCCTGAAGGTTTTCATTTTGACTTGTCGCGACTTAGGCTTACCTTACCTGTACATTACCTGAGGGTGTAGGAGTAGGAAGTTAATTATTTTCCAGTACAAATTGCACAATGTAAGGGAGTATGTACTACTACTTCACATTTCAACTTCCTATACACGCACGCACATATTGAGATGGGGGGAAATTGAAGAGTATTCGTTGAGTTCCCAGTGGATAGGATAGTGAAAATCTATCCTCGTTTTAACAGCAAGTGGTGAGTTAGAAATCTTCCTCTGAATCTTGACTTGAAGATCTCACTTGCACTTTTGCTCTCTCCTACTGCTACTCCACGATGATCCTTTGGAGCTCTTGTTTGGAATGAGTTTTTGTGAGGGCTTGCTCCTTGGCTTCGATTGTAAAAATAAGCCCGGAGCACAACACTTTGTAAATTGCAATGTTTCTTTCCAACTATACCAACTTGAAATCCAAATGATGGGCTGGCTGCTTTGTGCCAAAGGCGGATTTTTTTTTAGCCAGAATGACATGAAAAGGACAAAAAGTCATGTTGAAATTATATTTCGTCGGATAATCGGATCCGACTATTGGGAAGATCGAGTGGGCATTTTATTCAAGTTTATTCAAAATTTGAATTCCTTAACTGCGCACAGACGCCATTCAAGAATTATTTATTTTTGACTAATATGTTTATTACATATTTAGTTTACTCTGTATCATTGCTCTCAATCGATCAGAACAAAACTATCTCGTGTATCGTGTGCATACTAATATATAATATACAGTACGAAAATGACTATACCATTGATATAATACCAATTAGTAGTATCTATTTGTACATACTCGGGTACATCCGGCAGTTACACAATTTTGGAAATTGCTATTGAATACATTCATGTATTTCCCTAGTATTACAAATTCTGCGTAGAACAAAAGAAATCATAGATACTTACCATTTGTTTGCACATCTCTCATTTTCCCTGAATCCACTCCTGCAACTCACAATCACGCAGCTCGCATCCGTCACTCATCTTTTCCTTCCTTCATAATGGCAGGTAGGTATAAGACTAAGACGGACCTCGTCACCGTGGAAACCGTTAAATGCCATTCCCAGAACCTGCTAATCCGGTGGGAAGAGTTCCTTATATCAGCAGGCGTACAATATATTTTTTGAAATCTCACACAAACCAATCCATGCCCTCAATCCAAGATCAATTCTACGATAAAAGGAAAGTAGTACAACGAATAAAGTGTACTCCTCCTTTTTATATTGTCTTGTCTTTATCTTCCTATGTTTTGTACTCAGTGCTTTCCAAGAAAATCTTTACTTGCAAAAGTCTTGCTTCTTGAGAGTCACTACTTCCATTCCATTACAGATTTTGTAATTAATACATATACAAAATACAAGGTTTTTAGTTGCCAGTTTTCCTCTTCTTTTTATACAGATTTGAAATAAATTTACGTGGTTTAAGTCCAAATCTTAATTTTACGTACGGATTTCCATTGTTGTTAACACGTTGAGTCTTCAGGTACGAATTTGGGATTCTCTCGTCATAAAATTATGGGGATTTTTGCCCCAAAGGCTAAACGTGAGCTCACGTCTTCACCGCGACTCGTAGGTGTTAAACTGTGGCTTACAGGTTTGCCAATCGCAATGCCTTTGCTTACTGTACATACGATTCGGGTACCATCGTTTTGTGTAATACAATGCAGGGCCCAACAACTGCACTATACTGCCATTTACTTGGTCAAATATATAACTAAATGTGCATTGCAATTGCCAATTGTTGTACGGAGAAGAAGAGCAGGAACTACCGGTGAAGTTTAGTACAATAAAGCTGGGAATTCTGCCTCCATTTACATGCAAAATTCAGTTAGTTCAACGTTCGCAAAATATATTCAATACAGCAGACTGCAGCTGGGAAAAGTTTTTTTTTTGCAATAACGACTAGTGCAGTGCGGGAGTAGTAAAATTTTTGCAGAAATAATAATTTATTGATGAACACGTTTAACAATTGTGGAGTGGAGTGGGGGAATAAAAAGGAAACCCAATTCAAGTGTCAAATCACGTCCCGTCTGGCGGGCATGACGTCCCAAAAGGATTGAATCATATTTTTGAATGTTGAGAAAAGTGAAGGGAATGGGATTTGAATAAGTCAGCATGTTTTTGGATCAAAAGCTCCAAAGTTTTCTTTTGTTCGCAAAGTTGGCACAGTAAGTACGGTGTGGGATTCGGGGAACGAGAAACCTCGTGTTTTGCAAAAAAAAAAAGTGTAGGGAGGGAATCTCAATAAATGTGGATTAATAGGATGATTTGTTTTGGGTAATCAA
The DNA here is from genome assembly GCA_036851895.1 of Orthonychiurus folsomi. Lineage (NCBI taxonomy): Eukaryota > Metazoa > Arthropoda > Collembola > Poduromorpha > Onychiuridae > Orthonychiurus > Orthonychiurus folsomi. The sequence goes on along the minus strand of JAAXYW010001455.1, from coordinate 2,565 downwards.
GGGAGATGGCTAAAATAAACCTTAGATTAATGGATCATGTGATTAAACTAATTTCATTTTGTTTTATTGTTTTGCAGTGTAATGGGTGATCACAGTCGTGGAGGAAGTGGAATCAGTGACGAGGATGGAATGGGGCCTGGGGACACAAATACCGTCTTCGGCCTTCGTCAGCGCGGTCGGAATGGGGCCCTCAAAAAGAAAAATATCTATGAAGTCAAAAATCACAAATTCATTCCGAGATTCTTCAAACAACCCACATTTTGCAGTCATTGCAAGGATTTTATATGGTGAGTGAGTTTTTTTGATTTAAGAGTTACTTTGTTTTGACACTACTAGTTTTAGAAACATGTGTAAGTACACTACTTCGCAGGGAGTCACCTCGATGTATGATCTCAGGCGGCTCTAATCTTTATAAATTGCTAAGCGACGAACTACCTGCCGTTATTCCGAATTTAAATCCGATTATAAAGTTTATTTTTTTATAATTCCTTCTGCAACTATATTTAAGTTAGAGAGCCATAATCAAAGTCAAACCTTAGTATTTGGTTCAACGTGTTTGATTTGATCTTAGATTTACTCTTATTTTATTAACAATTTTTATTGAATCAAAACGAAAGAATTGCTCAATCCAGCGGGCAAGTGCACGCATTTGTTAATCAGTGAGTACTAGGCTGGAAGAACAAAAACAAACAACATTGATATACATGTCTAATTGCTAACATCTTCTATGATCTTTATTAATTTGAAAAGTCCCCGCTTCCCTTGGCTCAAACAAATCTCTCCTCAAATGGAAGGAAAGTGGGTTTTAGGAATTATACTAGAAGAGGCGTAAACCACAACGCTACAGGGTATGAATTTTGAAAGAGTTTCATTTCGGGGGTCGGTAGTCCGTACCTGCCTGGTCGGTGTCGGTCGGTCGGGTCGTGTCATTCGGAGTTTAGTTAACTAATTAATTCATAAATGAACCGCATCAAATGGAAGTGTCTTGCTTCGTACGACATGCGTCACGTCGCCTCCTCCGAATACACGCACTACATTTACTTTAGGTCCAATTCTGGCCCACGATTTCCGTACATTTTTTGTCCTAGATTTTTGAGGACCACTGGGAATAGGTTTTGCTAATCCTCAAAATGATCTCGTCCTTTTACTCACAGTTCAGTCGTCTCGTATTACCTTAAGCGTAGAAAGGATCGGGGAACAATGCACAGTCGCAGTAGAATATCAATTCCGTAGAATAGAATCGGATTATAGGGCGTTGGTTTGGCTCTAAATTTGGAGTTGATTGGAATTCATGGCGGTGACCCAGAAGCCCTCGAAATTTAATTCAGTTCCCACGCTTGGATCTACTCCGCAATACAATTAACGAATTAGAGTTGGGGGAAGGTAATTGGGTTTAATTGGATTGGATTTGACAGATTCTTCAATTGGATTTTGCTTACGTTTACATGTACAAATCATTGCTTTATATTAATGTAGAATTACAAACAACTTAGTTTTTTTTGTACCAAATGCAGTGCTAACCTATGAGTTCAGGTAATTTGAAAAGAAGGCGGCTGCAGTTGAGCAGTGCGCGCGGTGCGTGATGAAAATATTCCTTCCATTTCTGAGATTGTGTTATTTATCCCATGATCTAAATATTTTCATTGAAATTTTTAAAATTAAAAATACCCAAAATTCAAATCTTCATTTGACCACCAATTATTACCTGAGAAATTCCTTTAGTATGTGTGCATAAAGTAGATAATGCAAATGGCGTGACGCTAGAGTCATTCACAGAACGAACAAAATTTGTCCACGAATCCTCACCATAATTGACCTTGAGTGAATCCAAACAAATTATTTGTCTTCCGCTAAGCTCCGCTACCTTTTTAATCATCTGAACACGACACCACATTGGTTGCTAATGTGGTGGTTCATAAATTAACTAATCATAGCCTAAGCCCCCGATGACGTCGTCACCGTCACATCTTCCTCCTGACACTGCCGCGCGCGCCGCGGCTGTCGTTGTCCCGTCACGACGAAACCACAAGTCATTTGAACCACCCGCCGTGGAAGTTGACGACTGATTAACCACCCCCCGGCTCCTGTGGTTTTAAGCTTGCGACTATTTTGATGATGTCGTTCAATTTGGATGAGGAGGCTGGTATTCATTGATAGCTTAGCTTCAGAGTTTTAGTTCCATTGTTTTAGGAGACGTGTCATAGGCCAGGCCATAGGCTACAATGTTGGTTTATGATGAGTAATTACCAACTAAATGTGTTCCTTTTGGGGTGAGGCTCTTCCCATTTGTATACCATCAATGTACTAGTACTGGTGTATTAATAACAATAACTTTAACTTTCATCTCACTAATTACATTATACTTTGCAATGTTTTTATTATTGTTGACCAAACTGGTTAAACAGCCAGGGTCAAAAAATTTATTATCAATAAATAAAATCAAATATTTACATAAAAAGAAAAAGGATAACAAATTGAAAAAAAAACACAAATTTGCTTCCGCATTTGCGCAGAGGGGATGGGGAAACCCAGGCCAATAAGGGCACGCGTAGTATGGGAAAAACC
>JAAXYW010001454.1:0-21464 GCA_036851895.1 Orthonychiurus folsomi | reverse complement strand
CAAGCAGGGTTCGTTCCATCGTCACCCTTGCCTTCTTGGGAAGAAATGTATTTGTTTGAGCCAAACGAAGTAGTTTTTTGAGAAAGAAGAGTCTATAAGGAAAAAGTAGGAAGGCGAAACGCGAAAGTGGAAGTGGGACTAGACTTTGTTGATTTCCCTCATTATTTTCCATCTCTTCATATCTTCAAAAGAAAAAGGAGTGCTAGTCGAAAGGCACGTCTGCAATGAGAGGATTCCCACGCAGTCTTTTAGTGCGATTGGGTGGGATATAGCGTTTTAGTGATTCACAATTACAGCTGGAAATATACTATCAAATTAACTATTGCATCAATACGACAAAACGACATTCAAAAATTCAAATTCCAAAGAACTGGTTCAGATTTTAAACTAGTTCAACTTTGATAAATTTATGTACGCTAACTTCTACATTTTGGGTCGGCAACGAACCTAATATTTTATCTGCTTAAACTCGCACTGGATTTGAATCTCAGCAGTTGGCTTTGCACAGTTATGCAGTAAAAACGGCATTTTAAAATAATGTGCTATTTACTTCAGTATGGTTGTATATAAATTAATTCCAAATTCAACATATCAATTTGAAAGAGCACGACTATGAGGTCAAAAAACCCCGCATTCAACGGGAACCATCTCACCCTTCCAACTAAAAGAGGAAGTTAATAATACAGAAGCACGGGTACTTTTTGAAGGAAAAACTTTCTCTTACTTTTTACTTTTGCCTTTGGCTTCATTTTCTTTTTTTCCTTTCTCGCCCATCCTTTCTTTCTCCTCCTCCGATTCCCGAGCTCCATTGTAAACTTTTTTCCCCTTCCACGCGGACGGACACGCTTAGAGTAAATACTAAATGATAAAAGTTTCTTCGTCAGGTTTGAGCTTAAAGGCTTTTTCTTACTCAACTCAATTTTACTTTGAACAACTCAACTCCATTAAATTGTGGACTCTCGGATTCACCCTCAAAAATACAGTTTTCCATTTGGAATTGAGTTCCGGGTTGGAATTTAATTTACGAGCAAAACTCAAAATGAGTTCTGGAAAGGGAGTTAAAGGTCGGGCCGAATTCTTACAATTGTAGGTGAGGTTATTTAGATTTTGTTGTGTTAATTCAATGTTTCTCAGCCACCTAACTGCAGGTTTATTTAATTAGCAATAATAAAATTTAGTTCTATTCGCTTGAGCTTACTTGACGTCTTCTGTTTTCCTACTGTTTAGTACCACGACTCAAAACTTAGATTTTAATAAAAATGAGTGAACGCACATTTCTAAATGCGATACTTCATCATGTAGGTGCAAATAATTATCCCTGGGTATATTATATCAAAATAGCTGAATTATTTCCCTCCATTGAAAACAAAAGGTGAGATTTGTCCAACTTTTGTTTTCCCCTTGCCGTACACGAACATTTATTATGAGTGCGTGTTTTGCCCTGCCAAATCCAAGTGTTTATTACACCCAGCACCCTTCCCGACCAAGTGGGTTATCAATAATACATTAATACACTTTAACACGATTTCCGAACAAAGAGATCCTTGATTATCTTCCATTACTACGATACGTGGCAATGGGGGAAGTCTTTTGCTATCCGCCCGCCGCCCTTTCTATTGTATTAATTCATGGAGCCGGGGACCGAGCGGGGAAAACAACCGCTTTTTGACCGTGCCCAGTAAAGTGGTAATTGATGAGCTGACATCGCTACTTCATTCACACTTGCAAAAGGTAGAGCCGGGGACCGAGCGGGGAAAACAACCGCTTTTTGACCGTGCCCAGTAAAGTGGTAATTGATGAGCTGACATCGCTACTTCATTCACACTTGCAAAAGGGGATTGATTCCCTTCGTATCGCAGTGAGGGTGAATCCCGGGTTTCCTCGGTCCAGGATTCCGCTCTGCCGTTGTGTTTGTTGACCGCAATGTGTCCGAGGCTGCTGCTGGCAATATCCGTGTAACAATGGGAGCATCAACATGTTGGCCACATTCAAAAGCGTAGCAGGATATCAACAGATTAGCTCTTCTTTTTTGGGGGAAATGAAATGCCTTCAATAATTGGAGCAAATACGAACACAAATAAATGCAAACTTTTGTAATTTATTTCATGTTAAAATTTTGAGTTGTTTATAATTTTGAAGAAATCTGCAGATATATGTTATAATTTAAACAGATTGCCTTAAATTGCATCTTTAGTTTGGAAAAATGCAGTGGTTGTGTATTGGACGATATTTGCTTGCGCGCACTATGTTATACGTTAATTATTCTTTAATTACAAATATTAAAAACTAAATTGAAAAGAAATAGTGTACTCAAAACTTGAATTGTGCTAAAATTGTAACGTATTTACAAATTTAGCACAATTCAAGTTTCAAGCTCCCGCATTGTCGAATTACCCATTCACATTTGAACGCAAGCCCTCAACATAGAAGGGATGAGGCACAGGTAACCTGAACCTAATCCTTGCATTTGAGAAAACTCGAGCTAAAGGATTTTTACATGCTTTTTCATCCGCCACCAGCCACCCAACCTTTCGCCCTCTGACTAAATCGTATTTTTAAATTCCAAGGAGAAAGAAGATGAAACGGGGAGGATAGGGGCTCCTAAAAAGCCGTCCGTACTCTTTTGGTTTATTCATGCAAAAAAATTGAGGATCAAACTGAGATCATTATGAAAATCAATAGTACCATCCTTCTTCTTCTCATCCTTCCTTTCAATTTAACTTGGAAGGGAAATCAGACTTCCTTTGTGTAAATTTCCCTTCCATCCCTTTGCCTTTAAATGGAGCATTAGACGGAACGAGGAAGTTTGGATGTCACAGCAGCATGGCAGCAGCGAGCGACTCAAATTTCTATTTCCGTGTGAAGTCCCACACGGAGCACGTAATTTTGTAACGGATCCCTTATCCAGAGTTTTTAAAAATGCTAGTCATCCGCCCACTACCCTCTGCGGGTGGTTATTTGCTTGACTAAACTAACAATAAGCCGATTTTCTCCTCTATTGATTTTAGACTCCCTTTCTTTAGTGTAAGTTCCTTTTGCGGCTTGAGTACCACTGATGCAATTCTCCTATTGGAAAACGATTAGTTCTTTTAAATGCTTTAAGCAAACCTTGTACTTCAAGATGTGAAATCCTGTATTTGAAATTTTTAAAAAAGCATCACTATCTCCAGGTTGAATATAGACACAAACGTTTAACATTAATTAAACCATCAGCAAAAGTCAGGAAAGCCTTAATTCATATTTCATATTCATATTAACACATGCTCAGGGTTTTTAAACTTCACAAATGTATATACACACACACACACAACATTGTGCGTTGAGTAGTGCTCTTAACAGAAAATTGCAGATCAGCAGTCGCAGGACTGTCGACTAAAGAGGAGAAATTCGAACTTCTTCATAATTTGCAGAAGTGTACTTATTTATATTCTGTGGAACGGCGGTTGCCTTTGAAATCCAAGTACATACAAATAATCGGATCTCATACAGAGTCCCATCTTTCTTGCCTTAATTTTTGCTTTAACCCTGACCAGCCGACAGTCGTTATACTCTGCTCCGCCTTCCCAGTCAGTTGCCAAAATCCGTCCATTGATTCCACAAATTCAAAGGATCAAAATTGAACATTTGTTTAAAAACTTTGAATGTGGTTGTAAGAGTGGGAGGTTGGATTAAGTACAAAGTTAAGTGAAGAGGAAATATAGAGTGGAGAAAAGACAAGTTGAACTTCCTGGCTTGGGAAAAGCCGCTTGTTTCAATTCACTGCCTCCTATCCTATTAGGACTCATCCTCATCTCCACAGCCACAGCACCGTCACTCTTTTCCTTTTGACTACTCATTTATAGGCCGCCTCGTCTGGCTGGCTCCCAAGATAGACAGACGTGTACGCACGTACGTATTTTGTGTATCCGTCGTCGTAGTCGTGTGTATTTGTACACAGGAAGGAAAGTGGGATTCGTGGAGCGGAAGCTGGGAACCAAGCCAGGCCCCGAACATCACGTACACTACTACATTACGGTGGACCCACAATGAGGAATTTCTCCGACTCCGGGAGTTGAGAATTCATAAAGACAGGAATACAAAGCTTATTAACTTCACCAACTTAGAGAGAGGATTTTAACGTTGCACATTTTACTACGACGCGACATTCATTATACGCCGCCTTTTGCCGGAAGGACTTCACTTAATTACAGTGGGCTGTATTGGAGTAGATATGCCAAGGCGACAGGGCTACATATCAAAATATCAATGTATCTCATTTTTATCCTTGCAAAAAATATAACTATTCTATTTTAATATACACTTTGTGTATAGAAGCTGGATAAGGGCAGCAAGGTAAGGAATCTACTAAACTTAAACTATATGCTCGTTTAAATTTAAACTATTTTCACGGCGTATAAATTCTGAATTTAAAGAGAACTATGTTTTGAGCAAAAAGCTACATGAAAACATATCATTTTACAACTTACACGCAAATGAAAGGATTAGCTGAAGGGATATTCCATGAGTAAAGTTATTCGAGCACGCGATCCAACTATCTGGGAGGATATAACGTGACATTTAATCGAATGCTCGTGTGAATGGTTTTGTGACGGATCCACATTTATTTAAGTTGAAAACAATTCTGAATCTATGGAGAAAGTCATGGCAGGGAGAGGGGCCGGCGGTCAAAGGAGACGGGATGCCTGGGCCTTGGTTAGAATTTGGAGATTGAAAGAGCATCCCGAATCCACATCCCACTCTCCAATTCCACATCTGCTCTAATTCCCATTGAGTCACGCAAGATTATCTCTGGCTTACAACAACTCATCAGTCCATCAACGCTTGGTCCTTTCGAGAAGAGGACCAAGGAAAGTGGGGGTTGAGGGAGAAGCGGGTGGGTGTACATGTCACTTCGTGTCCTTCTGAGCGCCGTGAATAATACAAATCAATTCATTGTTTTTGGTCTCTCCTTATGGAATTATGTCTGGCTACAGTCATTCACAACATCCATAACTAAAGCTGAATGCATTATGTAATTAGTCAACCTCACTTTTAAGTGTTGTTACAATTTAAAATATGGAAAATGTAGTTCATCAATTAATTGAAACTAGCAGGTAGTCGCACGGTCTGATTTTAATTTCAAAATTTAACAATATTATGCCAGAACAAAGATGAACCCAAAAAAAAAATTAATGAAAAACCAAGCTACCGGATTTTAAAATTAATGCAAACGTATTTATTGTCAATGTTCAATGTTAGGTCGGGCGTTAGATTCTGCTGATATGATATGATATGATGCTGATATTCTAGGAATATAACCAATTTGGCATCAATGTTATTACTTTTTTATTATGAAAGTAGTATTCTATTTTACATAATACTGCTAATAGCAATATATCCAGAAATACGCAGCAGCAGTGGCTCTCGTGAATATGTAGTTAGTATTGCCCATTGTAGATTTTGTAATAGTTTGTGCAATTTGAACTTCCATTCCTATCTAACTTAGCACTAGCCAGAATATGTGTGCATCATTTTCCTGGACTCTGTCGACAAAATTGCAATCAGATGTACCACATGAGCACTTATAAATGTGCGGACTAGTCTGCACTAGTTAAGGATCTAGACAAAACCTGGCTATGCAGTTTACATAAGTCCATTTATTATTTTTTTTATAAACAGCGGCTAGGTTCTCATTTTCTGCCGCCTTGTAGTTACGCGAGTTCTTCCACACACGCATTACATAGATGAACCGTCTGACCACAGCCAGAGTCATTGTAACCCAACCCTAACTTCCCCGCCTCATCTCGGAGTACAATTTAAAATCCGATTTTAATGTAATTGTATTTTTGACAGTTCAAATTGCCCAGCATTCAAACCTCCTCACTCGTGACCAAAGGACTATTTTGTGGACTTTTCCTTTGGAAAAAATTGAGACGGGTGGAAGAAAGACTGATAATAAAGACATTCAATTCATGGGTCATTTGTTTGGTAAGGCTTTCTCTTGGATTCGGTCCATCTGAGCCACACAGGGAGCAGCTTTTCCCTCATTACTTTCACTACAAATGGTCAGCTTGAGTCAGTCCCTCTCGGACTCCGTTCCCTCTCCTTCCATCCCATCCCATGTCGAGTTTCCGCATCGAAACACATTCTGAACGAACCATAAAGCCTCCCCCCTTACCAATGTCCAAGGAAGCTTTTACTTTTCTCACCTATACAACTCCAGGCTCGGGAATGTCCAATTCCCCAACAATACCCTTTGCGACGGAATCCTTCGACATAATAACTCTTGTCAAAATTCCTAGTGCTGAACACACAAAGAATTCCCACTCTCTATAAATGCTTCGCCAGCGTATATACGCGTAGGCTTTTGCTTCACTTCATTCCTCCAAAGAGCCAATCTGTATGCAGACTGCCATGGCCATGCCATGGGAAAAGGCTACTTTGGTCTGTGTCCAAAATCCATTTCCCTTGGAGCAAGGAGGCGTTAAAACCAACATAACATCAGGAAACCAGCGGTCGACGGATGAGGGAGGATGACAATACAATAAAGACAAAAGTTTATTTTATACGGGTAAAGTTATGTGGGGGGAAACTGGAGGCAGGGCTATGATTTAACAGCTTTCTCACATTACGGGGGACAGTTATTCTTGTGGACGGACACGTGGATTCCTGGTTCTTTTGTGGGTCGTCGGATCCCAAGTGGCTCGCCAGGCTCCTTTGTAATAAATGGAAAGGAAACACCATCACTTTCGTCTAGCGGGGTTGACCATATCAATAGCATTCGCTTTTAGGACTAATATAACATGGAATGCTCGTCCCTGTCCCGAGGTTATAGGCGATTTCCCTTCCCTTCATTTTCTTTTGACGGGGAAAGGAAATGAGGCATGGTTTTAGTCTTCGCTTTTGAATATTTGGACTTGACGGTGGGTTTTACTACAGAGGACTTAGCTGGGTAACAAATGCTGGCTGATTGATATATTGAGTAGCTTGCATTCCGTTAAATTACATATAAAAGTGGAAAGAAATTGAATATTACCTTAAAGTTATAGTCCTAGTATCATTAGTAATTTTCCTTTAATCGAAACAACCCAACTTCACAACAAAGCTAGCCCAAGACTCAGGATTATATAATGTTCATAATTTTTTTCAAAAATAACACTTGGTTTAAAGTTCTTGGTATGTAAGCATCTTTGATACATCCCAGAGGGTTTATGAGTTATGTTTAGAAATTATGCTTGGTTTTTAAGTATTTAAAAAACAATATAAATATACCAAATCTGTCATCTGAATGCTTAAAAGTTTGAAAATTGTAAAGTATAATGGGTATTATGAGCGATCCACTGGGTGGATTTACCGCAAGCCATTTTTGTCTGTAATTCGATTCCGCTCCAAGAATGTAGTTTCTGAACACAATAGAAAAATTGACAACGCGTTATACTGAATTTGAAAACGCCCAGTTCATATCCATGGATGTGGTTGGTCTGTCGGCTGGCCAAAGTGAAAAAATGAAATAAAAATAGAAGAATGAAAGTGAGGCTACTGGTTGGACGTTGGTTTGCATGGTTTGGGTCGGCTATTGAATTGAAATATTCCTCATCTCCTTCCCCAGTCTATTGCTTTTCCATTGTGTCAACAACAAAAGGAGAAAGTTGTTCTCCATACTATCATTAGCATTATGTCATGCCTCCTCCCGACTACAAGTATTTCCCTTTTTCCCCCGCTACCTCCACACTCCCCTCTCAACTGAAGGACTTTTTCATTCTTCAATTCCGTCATCTCTCCTGGTGGCTGTTGAAGTTCGGCCACTAAATATGCGAAAAAAAGGAGAGATCTTGGAGTATAACTACAATTTATATGCTTATTTCTCAAATATTCCTAATGACGTGCAAATATTTAACTGCTGGATGGTTTAACTAAACTTAACAGAAGAGAATAAAACAGTTTTAACACGCAAATGAATGATTAGACATTAAATTGAACACCACTGTTTTCCTCAAATACCAAAGTGTTTATTATCCAAAACACAGTTAGGCATCAGTTACCCGGTTTCAACACTTGAAGCTAAGCTAGTAGTAATCTACATTTACTAATTATCAATTATAAATATTTGAGTNTTTACTAATTATCAATTGTAAATATTTGAGTGAAGTTTCCTTAAGCTCTGAATAAACTAAATCATTATTTTTGGGCTTGGCCTGAACATAGTAGGGAAAGAAAGTTTTCAATCATTCCTTTCACTTGAAAATCTCCTTCCGTTTGAATAGGAATAAAAAAGTTGTGGGCTGTGGTCTTTGTATTAGAAATGTATTATGTGAAGAAGCCTCGGTCCCCGAAGCACCTCATTCAACCCTGTGCCACGGGGGGAAAGTAAATTCAGAAAAACCAGCATGTGACCTTGCATAAAAATCAGGACCTATTTTCCCTTCAAGAAGACTCAAAGGTAAAGAGGGGGGAAACGTTTTATTTGATGGAGCTGAATCCTTTTGCGAACTTTACATGCATTAGTGGTACTAGACGGCAATCGACGCTTAAGTATCGTGTGTGTGTGTGTGATGCACTCTCGTATGTCATACCGTCTTAAGCTCTTTTTCATCTTCCTCCTCTCCTTTAATGCAATGTAAATTGTGTGATTTTTACATCCTATGGATTTCCTTCTCGTCACTTTACTCTCGAGTGAAAGACAAACTTGAGATCTAAATATGCTCTCAAAACTGAGTTGAGTTCCCTCGACCTGATTTTATGAACCATGAGAGGTTCACTGCAAAAAACAGGTTTTATTCTCTAAACAAAAAGTGCTATCAATTTCACAGTAAAAAATATATTAGGGTTTATAAATTCCAAAGGAAAAACTTCAATAAATCCCTAAGCAATTTATTGAATTTCAATATTATCATAACCACATTTATATATTTTGACGTCGTTTGAACATTGTTAATAAATTAATCTGGCAAATTAACACAAAAGTTGCTTTGTGATTTTGCCCTATTCTCAATCCTATTACTATTCAATTAGCATTCAATTATAATCAGAAAATGGTGGATCGATTGCACATTCGTTTTATAACATTCCCCTCCTTAACATTTCAACTATTATTATTACCTCCGCTCTGCCTCTTATTTGATTCCTTCATTGTGCAGTGCAATGTTCAAAGGCAACAGTAAAAGCTTCAAGATGCATCTAAATATTTAAAAAAAACAGGATCCGAATGAAGGGATTCAGTTGAATTTACATACAAAATATTCACCCAGTCCAAATCCAATGCACAGAGGCAAAGGGGATTGAATAAACGACACAAACGTCAGGAGAGCACATGGGCGAGAGGCCAGAAACTAAACTACGGAGCTTAATTCACTTTTAGAGGTTGAGCTTAAGGGCGGGGAGGCAGGATCCGAGGGAACCCACGTACGGATCCAGTAGGAACGCTGAAGTCCTTCGCCCAGTATTAATTCCCCGAGTTGAAAACGCAATTGAGAGATTAAAGAGTCCACAGAGCCAGGAAATCCCTTTGATGGTTTCATTCCCTTTCCCTTCCCTACAGTCACACCGGGGCCTTTCGTGTATTGTATAAGGATTTGATCGGGAGCGGATCGTGTGTGATCCCTTTCCGCATCGTCAGTCCATCCCATCAATACTACTTTTCAGCCTGGACCAATTCCCGTAGATTTTCAAATACAAATCTAGTAATTTGCTTAAATTTATTCCACTGAAAATTGAGTTAGTTGACTTCTGATCCACATTTCATTAAATTTTGATGTGGAACTTTAGTTCAATTTAATTTTAAGTGTACTGAACTTGCAGTATACAATTTTTAAAATCTAATTCATTTTTGAAACTCAAAGTTTGAATTTCCGCTCCACGAAATGAAATTGACTCAAGGATTTCCTCCTGTAATTCAAGTGGCAGTCTCCCATTATTGTTTCCCATGTCTCGTTTCTCGGACCAAGCCTTTACGAATTGCACGGTACGCGCGCTTTTTGCTGTATTCAACATGATGGTTTATGGAAAATAGTAGTTTCAAACTTGTCGACGACAACCCAAAGCTTCCCCCGACACATCATAGATTGACATTGTTGATTTACTCTTTAATGCGAAGTGATCCCGCCGTCCGTCCCCACACGTGCTCAAAACCAATATCAAACTTTTTGGATCAACTGTTTGCAGACGGACGTGCCCACAATCCATACAAAGTGTGAAACATTTCACCACGCATGATGCACTCGACAAATTGCCCGGATCGGACAAAACATCATTTGCTCTCCCAATTTTTATGTAGATTTTCAGCCTTTCAAAATGTGCTTAGATTACATTGTATATGATTTCACTTTTATTTTAACTACCTTAAAAATAGAATATTCTTTTTATGTATTGAACTGGTCAATGACCTGGAGGGTCTGCTCGGGTCAAATGAAAATTGTTGATCTCCCTTTCCCACCGCACGTGACCACTTCACACTGCATCCATTCCTCGTTATTGACTCTAGACTTTACAACTCTTACCCGGATAAATTGTGTCCATAAAACCGTGGAGAGGTTTCGATGCTAAATCCGAGTCGGACTCACAAAAATTGCCATTCGTTCCGCATTGCCTTGGATTGAAGGAGTGCCGTGCGTGCATTCACGTTGTCGTTGTCAAAGTGGGAATTGGCAGGGTTCTGGATTTGGGAGGGATTACGAGGAATGAACAATTCAATGATCCCTAACACTGGACGGACGAAGGGCGGGACGGAGTCTACTCTACTCTGATTCCAAACACAAGGGCTTCTGAGCTGCTATTTTCATGTTTAAACTCAAGTTAAACAACCCCTGACTCATCCCCGACTTTGAATCAACGGAGAATTTCTCAAAGTATATTTTGGAGGATGTAAATACACAAGTGAGCGTGGAAGCACTTTGACATTCTGAAACCTACGTAAGTTGCTGGAAAATACAAACCTACACTTCTAGTACATAGTTTTATATTTAAAATACAAATCAGAATATTAAACAATTTTCTCCTCTACTTCAGTTTCACTAAAACTAAAATTTTACAAGACCGCGATGCAACACTTTGAGTCGTTTTGTCAATGTTTTGCTGTTCCATCTTTAGAAACTCTAATCTCAAAATCAATCATCAATCAAATAGTGGTTTTATTGTATTCCGCGAGCCTTAACCCATAATACAAAACCAAATATAAATTTATACGCTGAATTGTCTTAGCACTACTCGTTTTAGAAACTCTAATCTAGAATTTAGATCTGCACCGGCTTTATCGGCGTTGGAAATATTCTCGTTCTCGGAAACGCAAATTGTTCTACACTACTATAAATTAGGAGAAAAATGTATTATTATATCCCAGCCTGAACTGAACTTTATAACTTTGCTAATCACCCGTAACTGAACCCATGATTATCTCAAATCCGAATGCTCATTTCCTCGCCAGCTTCACATTTGAAATCGTCCTCTCCAGATATTAATGACTACAGATGCTGAGGGAGTGAGTCTTGCATGAATGTCCTCCCATACGACGAGATGATGTATCATTTGAATCCCACTCCGAATGAGTCGACGTATTAATGAGTCGCGGGGAGGAGAAGAAAAAGAGGGTAATCTTTTTTTTCGGGTTGGGGTCGAGAAGGCGTCCACCTGTGAAGTTCTCATCGCCGCCTTTTCCATCCCGTCCGTGGGTGTGCTTCCCTCCCCCCGAATCCTGCTCCCACAAAAGGGACACCCGGGTGCCCTTCTGGGGATACCCGGACGTTGTATAAAAGCCATGGGCGGGTTGAAATTTTCCTCCAGAGCTTTTACTCCAGGATCCAGCATCTCCAGTCCACGGATTTGACACACACACACGTACTACATCCTCGTCACATTTTCTTAAATTGAGTCACTTCTTAGCCTTCGTTGTACTGTACGTGTCGTTGTGGCGGCACTTGAACTGAAGGAAAGAAAAGTGTCGTGTTGTTGGAGTGAAAGCTGGATGGAAAAAAAAAGATCTTAAGCGTAATTGCCGTACTCAGTCAAACCCATTCCCTGTGTCAATGTGTTCTGTTGTTGCAACCTGCTGATCCTTTCACACGCTTTCCAACCGTCTCAAGATCCGACTTACAAGTCATTTGTCGGTCGTAAGGAATTGAGTGATATTAGCGACTTCCCTTTCCCAGCCTTTGGAGAAGGGGAGGAATTCAAAGGAGCGACTTTTGTCAGTCATTGTGATTCCCACCCCGGGGGAAGTGCCAGTGGAGTGTGAAAGGACTCCTACTTTACTTTTCCTGTGTTCGATTCGGAATCCTCGTGCCCCTTTTTTTATATTCAAAAATAGGTTTTACCGGGAAACTCGAAATGGGGACAGGTAAGCAGTACGAAAACACGTTACACGAAAAATGTTCTAAAATATTAAAAAGCTGTGTTTTGTTCGAATTAAGGTGATAGGCTACTGGATATCCCATGCAAAGTTTGCGGGGATCGGAGCTCGGGAAAGCATTACGGGATCTACTCTTGTGACGGTATGTGATTGTAGTGCAATGTAATGAATGGTTAATAAAAATTCTTTTAAATACATTTAATTGATGCTGATGAGCAGGGTGCTCTGGATTTTTCAAAAGAAGCATACATAGGAACCGCATTTATACATGCAAGGCGCAGGGCGAACTCAAGGGTCATTGTCCCATTGATAAAACCCATCGAAATCAATGTCGGGCCTGTAGACTCAAGAAATGTTTTGAGGCGTCAATGAACAAAGATGGTGAGTTATTTCTTTTTTTAAATAAGCTAATGCAAGATTCTTACTTCAATCGTACCTAGTTGTCACGTTTTATCCAGATTTGAAATTGAAAATTTACTTTGTGGCGGCAAATGTTTTATGTATCATGAATTTCAATTTTGCACATCGCATCGGTAAGTGTAGTGCCAAGTTGAATGAAAATGCTAACGCGACGGTAATTCATACACTTCACCGTAGTAAATGGAAAGAAATGCGCCGGAGTTGAGCCCCGGGTAAAAGGACCAATTGTAATAGGTTGATGTTTTCACTCCCGAAGTCAAGTATTGGTTCGTCCCCATTTCCCTTTGAGCCAAAAAGTCAAGCCCTCCGATTTCCATTGGCCCGCTCTTCCTTCGCACTTTTAGTCTTTTCACATCATGACTTCTCGGGGAGAACGGGTTTCAGTGTATGTGCATTCCCCGCTTCCAACTTGCATCCTTTGCGTAGTGTGAGTGAGTTGTGAATATTTTATACTTGCTGGTTTACGGAACTCTTCAAATTCTGAATTAAATGCATTGCGATTTCAAATAACCTAAATGAAGGCCCCAATTTGTTTGGGTATTTGACGACGATTTAAAAAAATAAATTACCATATATGAACAATTTGTTTAACAGCTATTGAAGCTGTTCTAGTCTGCAGTTTGTGCCAATTCTCTGACCATCTCTATGAATCAAACTGGTAAAACGTTTTCGGCAGTGCCGTCCTATTAGAAAAATGTTTGCATCAAATAATATCCTTAACATTCAAGAAATTAGTGTGTAGTGTATTTGAAGCACGCTGCTTATGATACAACCCCAGAATTAAAAAAAAATAACAATTCCCCCTTGTATTGCAAGGCAAAAAGATTAATGGTTTTTTAAAAACACTTAACTTGTGGAGGAAGGCTTTTGATTTGTTTCCCTTGAGATGAGGAAAAGGAGTAATCATGTCATTAGCTTGGGTTGAGGGATTTGATTTTGGTTCGGTTGAAATCCTTGGCTGTCTAATCGTTGAGAGAGCTGGGAGTCTAATTACTCCTCCAAACGAAATGAAAGTCTTCAAAGAAGTTGTTTAAGCCGATTTGTGGTGGATATCCTTCAGTTCAGTCGACTGCCTTTCGTCTGTGGAAGAGTTGTCGGAGTGAAAGTAAATTATTTTCTTCTCACATTCATTTGCCTTTTCTTTTCTCCGTTCGTCCGCGCCTTCCTCTTGGCTATCCGGAAAAGGGTAACTTTCGTTTTTCTGTATTCCAGCTAGCTACCACTGCAATTTTCCCATGGCGTCATTTCTTGCATCCCACACACGCAAATGCACGTTTGTTTCATGCATGCTAGTATGTAAGGAAATTAAATTTGATTTCAACTTTCTTAAGAAAAACATGGCGTGGATGAAAGTGAAATTGCCAGCTTAGTTCGTGCAAGCCGAACCGCTTTCTCTTGCCTGGTATTACACCATATGCGAAGTCATGAACATAAATTTGAACTGCCTTAGAAATAGATGATAGTCATGCACAACACAATAGGCTAGGATAACAACACGTCAAGTCAGCACGGCAATCTAGAAGGAAGCTGAGATCATGAACCTATTTTATGAAGACCTGTGTTATTCTTATCGCATGGTTCAGCTCCGGTCTGTGAAAATTAGGAAATGAGTTTTGTGTTTTTGGCAAAGTATGAACGCAATACGCGCCCACGAAACACGAACTCCTTTAAGCCCGAAGCCCACCATCTTAATAGTGCGGAAATGACGGCCAGCAATTTGCTATCTCAATAGTGAATATGCTATCAATAGAGATGGTTAATCCCAACAGTAGTCTGTAATCAGATACGGATTACGGTCGGCATTTGCCACCATCGGATTATGATTTACTCGGATTGCATGTTATTCAAGTCATGGTATTAGGCACTGCTATGTAATCCGTAAGCCAACTGCGTAATCCGCAATCCAGGAATTGCCCACCTGTGGGTATCAGCTATCAAGTCGCATTTGTCACGATCACGATTCCCAGCTCAAATTTACAAATACCGTCTTTGAGTAAATTGGTAACAATAAAGCCGTTTACAATTAAATTAATTCTAATACATTCTGTATAAAGCAACAGATGCAAAAAATGCAAAGCCGAATGTGCTGTGTAATTAAATATATCATGTGTCCAATAAATGTCTCTTGTTTTAGCTGTCCAACACGAGCGAGGGCCCCGGAAATCAAAACACGGCAAAGAAACTCTTGGAAATTCCTCCATGACCTCCGTCAATCACGCCCATCATCACCATCATTCCCACGGGTCATTTGGAGGGCCAGGGACGGCGTCTGCCGCCGCTGCTGCAGCTGCCGCAACGGCCATCGAAGCCCTCACGAATCCAAACGCCCCATTTTCCCTTCGAGCGGGAGGAAGTAGCATTCCAAGCATGACATCCACATCCTTGGCACATAGTGGGGTCACTTCACCACTTTGTAGTAGCAGTGGGACAGGGGTCAGCGGTCACAGTGGTCACAGTCATGGTTCATCTACAAATACAACATCAATGAGTCTTTTACCATCTACTTCAGCAGCAGCTGCGGCGGCGTCTGCTCACTTGAGCCTCCATGCAACAGCCCAACATTTATTTCAAACGGCTGGATCTCATCCTGGAATCCTGGAAACTCCGCATCCAATTCCATTTCCAACGAATCCACTCTTTGTTCACCACTCGGCAGGGCTTCTTCAGATTTTGATGGCGGCGGAGAGATGTCAAGTAAGTTTGGGGTTTGGAGTTTTAAATTGAAGGTGATTGTGTGTACTGCAGTTGTTTGGATTTGACAGGAATTTGTGTGGGGTCCAAGAATTTCGGATGCACCCTCAGCAAGTGAAAGGCTTTTACATTCTTCACCTCTAATCACGTGGAGTCCTTCGTGGGAGACTTTGCAGGTGATTTGTTTTACATTTCATGGCATGACAGGTAGAACAAGAACAATGGCGGTATAAATAGTTTGAGGATGTCTAACTTTGCCAAACAGTTTATAAATAATTAGGTTGGTTTTACTTTAGGAGACGTCAGCAAGGCTCTTGTTTATGGCAGTTCGTTGGGTCAAATGTCTTGGACCTTTTCAAACTTTGTCGAAACGCGATCAAGTAAGTATGACAGAACAGAATTGCGGTATTTACACTTACATGTTAGATTTCAACACAAATTTAAGTATATACTTTTATTGTTTTCGCTGCAGTTGTTGCTGCTAACGGAATCATGGAAGGAATTATTCCTCCTCCATTTGGCACAATGGTCTATTCCGTTGGACTTGCCATCCCTGCTCGGATCTCACAAGACACACGACAGAGTTCCTAAAGACCCCATTGTGCTCCAAGATATCAAGTCAATTCAGGTATTTTGGGATTTCTTGGATGCTATTTTTACTTTTTAAAAAAAATAAATTCGTTTGTAGGAAATTATGGGTAGATTCCGGCAGCTTTCTCCAGATGGAAGCGAATGTGGGTGCATGAAGGCAATCATTTTGCTAAAGCCTGGTAAATATTCATCAAAACTGATCTGCCTTTCTATTATGATCACAATTATGGTAATATAATGTATGCTTTCTAGAAACCGGTGGATTACTCGACATCCAACCCGTGGAAATGCTTCAGGACCAGGCCCAGTGCATTTTAAATGATTACATTCGACAGCGCTATTCTAGGCAGCCGAATAGATTTGGGAGAATGCTGCTCCTTGTCCCAAGGTAATCGGAGATTCAAATCCAATGTTTACTTATTGACATGTATCAAATGGTTAAATGTGCTTAAGAAAATCCTAACTCGATGTGTTAATCGCTGTCTTGCTTTGGCGTCTTTAGTTTGAGGGCAATTCGTCAAAGTACGGTGGAACATCTGTTCTTCAAAGACACAATCGGAGAAATACAAATCCAACGTTTACTCATCGACATGTATCAAATGGATAAATGTGCTTAGAAAATTTACAATTCAATGTTATTTGCTGTCATGCTTTAGTGTCTTCAATAAATTCAATAATTCATCTTATTTTGGTTTTGTACATAACAGTTCGGTTTAGCTCCTCACACATTGCTCAGTAGTATATGCTTAGGTAAGATTGCAAAATAGAGCCATTCATTGTCATAAAAGTTCAGAACAATCTCACTAAATTATTGGGAGCATTCAACTCGCAATTTGAAACCTTTGTTAATTAATTCTACGCATCAATGTAAGTTAAAATTGATTTATTACCAACAGAGGTGCGAATTAATTACATTTTCACAACGTTTCAAGTGCTGCTAATTTGGAATATTTACAATTTGGATAGATTCCTTGTGTGCTTTGCGAGAAGGTGTTTAATTATCCCAAAGCTAGGCACAAGTAGCCTAAAGGTATTCCTCGTCCTCAGAATCCGGAATGTAATCCGAATCTTGTTGGGCGTTTTCAGAGTCCGACTCGACGTCAATAACTTCAGGTTCCTCCTCATCTTCGCCAGTTGCCACTCGTTTTGCTGGTGGACTTGGACTGCGGCTTCTGTTTTCTGCCGTGCGAATCCTATCATCCCTGTCTGGTGCTTCATCTTCAGAAGAAGAAGAATAATCCTCGAGCTCTTGAATTCCCTCCACATGCAATCCTTGGTTCCCGTCTTCCACTTCCGCCAAGACTACAGGGCCGCTCGCCAAGGGTGCTGGCGGTGGAACATCAACATGATTCGGTTCATTCCCCTGTAGGTTAGCATTGTTGATTGGGATTGCTGCCGTCGGTGGAATTGGGTGAATGAAAGTCATATTGTTCAGTTCATTCAAAAGCTGGTCCGCATTCCTCCTGGCTGCCTGATTGGCATTGTCGAGTTGATGTAAGATCTGGTTCATGCCATCCGGCAGGTCTGTGTCTGTGTGAACAATATCGTTGAGTTGATTCACGATCTGGTCGATTCCAGCGTGTACATTATCAACGACCTGACGAATTGTTTCCAAACCACGATGACGAATTGGACTTTGTTGTCGTGGTTGGGCATTTACTGCTTCTATTGGAGGAGTAGGAATTACTGGAGCTGCACGAGGACCGCTTGTTGGCCTTGGAGTTACAGCAGCAATAGGATTTGCTCTGGCAGAAATCCTCCCGCGTCGCTCCTTCAATTCAAGATAAAAATGTTTACAAATCTATACATTTTCCAAAACTGCAATATCCTTTAATTCCAAATGTTAGACTTGCTCTCCCAATAATTTACCTCAAGTCGTTCCGTCACCTCCACGTCATAGCCCCAAATAAATCCAGGCTGATCATCAATGTAAACAGCGAATCCTGGCCAAACCATTGGCGGCATAGTCTGTGGCGCCGTTGTTGCGCTAAATTCCATACAGTGGCCGGATTTCAGGACTGCATCCGGAGTGTCTTCGGTTTTGGAGGGTGAGAAAACATCCGACTGTAGCTTGACTTCCTGTGGCCCAAATTGGTAACGGAGTCTGAGTTTAATGAAGAATTCCTGGTTGGAATTTCCCTTGTTCTCCTGTGCTATCCACGTCCAGAAGCGTGTCCCCTCTTCATTCTTGTGGCTCATAAGTAGGAAATGTTCACCGAAGCAAGAGAATAATGTTGGAGTGAAACTTCCACCTGACAAGAATAAATTGTTGTGCATTGTTGTTCACCTTAGGTTAACTATTTTAGTAATTTTAAATAATTTCTGGACCAACCCATATCACACCGCACAGTTGTTGTTTTTTGCGCACCATGGCATTCCCTCATGTGATCCATATAGTCGATTTTTGGCACCATTGTTCCAAAGCATTGCTCATTTCCAAGTTTGCAATGGCATTCGATTTCCCTATAAATTTAAATTTAACGATTGAATAACAATGGCTACTTGTTTGTGTGAGTTTGTAGTAAGTTTGAACTCTAACCTGTAGTCACACTCCTTCACATGGTTAGTGTATTGCTCTGCAGTCATGCCAGATTGATTACAGCCATTGTCACTGTATGGACATTTGAAGACCGGAGATACAAGTAGACTTTCAGCAAGGACATTCCGGACGTTGAATTTCTCTGAGCGACAAATCGGGCAATGGTGTACGTGCGGTTGGCAGGACTGGCAGATAATATGCCCGTTTTGACACCCGTAGATGGGTGCTCCTGCGGACGGGAAAGCCAAACACACCGGACATTGAACTTGTTCCGCAAGGGATTTCTCCCCTATTTTCGCACTCATAACTATCACAAAGTGAACAAGTAATTTGCAGTCTATAGTAAAAACTTATAATTCAATCTGCTCTGCCATTCAACTCTGTTCTTACAGGGTGGACTTCAAAATATTTTCATTTGTTGAAAACCAACGAAACAATCGCAATCGGTTGGTTACGCTGGGAACCTTTTGGCAAAATAGCAATCTAGTTTATTCGCAAAATATGGTAGTAGTACAATCGATTTATTTTTCGATCACTGCCTCTTAATTGAGGTTGCCTTTTAGACACAGTGGCAGAAATGAGAGACTGGCATATCAAAGGATAAATATTATTGTTTACTCCTTTTACTCATTCCACTGTAGGGCAGTTTGGAGTAGATAAAAAGAGTACATAAATAATTTCGAAATGACTTTTTTACATGGACTTATTGACACTTGACTTCAAAATTATTACAAATTTGGATCAAGATCACAAGGACGTTTCAAGAAGTTTTGATTCAGATTTGTCCATTTTGTTGCAACTGGAAGAAATAAACAAATTATAAAACTGTAAAATAAATTTTAAAGTGTGGCTAGCTCTATATTCTAAAAAAAAGTGTCTTACTCCATTTGTGGCCAAGGATTACCCTGCGATTTAATAAAATAAGTTCACTTCGACTTGTTCAATCAAATTTTACGGTTTTAAAAGAACTTAACGTACGGACAAGCTCCGTGAAGCATCCGAGAATCAATTTCGCCATTCTTCAATGCTGTGTACCACAGGACGGCGGATCCTTTTACGGGTTTCACATGCGTCTTTAGAAGTGGGAATGCAGTGTATCCTCCTCGTTGGACGTCATTTAACTGTTAATAAAGGATAAAATGTATTTAAGAATTCGAACTGCAGCATTTGATTTTAATTTGAATTCTTACATATACTAAGAAAGTTGTGACACGGTCACCCATTACGTGAAGTTTGGTTTCATTCGGATTTAGGCCAAGCTGTGAACATAAACGCAATTTTTGGTTAGAATCCGTTAAGATTCAAATGGTCATTATGTATCCGTACCGAATCAAAATGAACTGCCACATGGCCACCATATGCATAGCTTGCAATCTGCAGTGCCTCAGATGCAATTGATCCACGAACATTTAAGTTGGTAATCATTTCAATTCTCCTTGAAATAGGAGTCTCCGGGATTTCTTCATCCGGGAGCCATGCGTAGCTCGCAGTTCGGTAAGTTACAGACGGGCCAGTCGGAAGCGGTGCCCTTTGTAGGGTAGGCATAGCCTTCTTAATTAATTTACTGATCCAACTGTCACTGATAACATCATAGATTTGCAGAAGCATTGGATCCTTATTTAGTAATTCGAATTTCAATGGATTGATGTGACTGAAATACGCACTCTTGGATGTGTCGTACCAACATTTCAATTGACTTTTGTAAGCTTCTGTCTGAAAGTGATATAACATAATATTATTAACATTATGTTCACTTGAAATTATAAAGGGTTTGGGTTCCAAATTCTTTATACTTGATAATTCTCTCCATTACAAAGACCAAGGAATGTGTAGTGATCTGCTTCATATTTCCTGGTATCTTCCTCTATTTCCACTTCCTCTCCCTCAATTTCAACATCCTCATCTTCATTTGGCAACGGCGGAGGCTCAGGTGCCTCTACTCCAGCAAATTTTTCCATTGCAACCTCTCTGGATGTGGATACGTTCTCCGATGCACCTTTCAGAGGTTCTTCAAAGATGTACAGATGATTGTGTTCCAAGTTGGTTTCAAAATTCTTGTCGTGCTGAATTACACACAGGAAAATGAGAATTTTTGTCAATTGTGCGTGCAGAAAAATTAAAGGCTTGGTCTAAAGGTAGCGGAATTGAACCTTACAAAGTCCACATTTCTCTTGTATGCATTTGCCACTGCAAATAAACTGATCCCGGTGTCATTGTCTGTCCGCATGCGTGACTCGGTCAATTTCAACCAATCCTGGGCCAAGGTATAATACTCGTTTCGAATGGCGTACTCCGCAATTTGGAAAATGTGTTGGGCCGGCAATCCAACTTGTGTATGCACGCCCAATAAGTTTCCACTTGTGAACTAGACACCAAGTAAAAAAATCAAATGTAAAATAAAAATGTGGTCATTCAAATACAATCTTAATTTAATTAATAATTCCCCTAACTTTATCCAGATCCAAATTGTAAATGTAGTGGAGGCGTAGCATGGCTTCCATTGCATCCTCATTATCTTGTCGAGTAGGCCAACCGTACTGACCAGCTAATTTGGACACGATTTCCTCCATTCCTGCAATGATTAATTATGGAGTACGTTAAATATTTAGAAATATCCGCGCGTATTCCACGTTTGATTTAGTACTAACTGCTTTCCAAATTTTGTCCAATGTGGGATGCTAGATTTTGGAACTCATGTGAAAATCTGCGAACGATCCGATACGCAATCAGCGGGTGTGCTGCTGCCTGACTGGCCTTATGCCAAGGGTCTGCATTTTGTGGGACATGAGCTATTCCTTTCATTGTACTTTCTTCGTAATCTTTCGTGTATCTAAAATTTGTGTTACACATCCATGTTAATTGCACATAGTCTTACCTCCGCCAATGTTTCAATTTTAGTGTAAT
>JAAXYW010001453.1:0-21476 GCA_036851895.1 Orthonychiurus folsomi | reverse complement strand
ATGGCCCAAATTTGGAAATCGCTTTTTCTAGGCATGTGCAAAATTTGAAATTTTTATGTCTAGAAACGCGCCGGAGAAAAAGATATTGAGGCTGCCCCATTAATTTTGGTGCATAGTGTATTTATGAGCTGTACGAAGCACGACGACGAAAATCTCCGCGTCATCATCCACTTTATTAAATAATGAGAAGTACAAGGTCTACCCGTAGGTTTTTTCTTTCTTGACTTACTTATAGGCTCGTCTGGGTGAAGATCCACCGATGTGACAGTGCCCTCGTGGCCAGGCAAGCGGTATTGGATCTGTCTAGTATTTGTGTCCCAAATGTATACGTATCGATCGGAAGAGCCGCTGGCAACCTTCAATAGATAAGACATAAATTGAATGGGTAAAAGTGGTTAATACTGTAAGAAAGTAATGAGTTACCCTTTGACCGTCCCTGGACCAAGCGCATTTTAACAAATACTTCTCAAATCCATGTGAATGGCCAATAAAAACCTTCATACAACGACTCTGCAAGAATTTAAAGGTAAGGTCATGATACATAAAATCGGCATCAGAATTAAGCTGTGAAACAGTAAACTACCTGTGGTGCAAATGGTCTAATGTCGAAAATGCGCATTGTGTTGTCCATTGAGTTACTGAGAATGTATCTAAACGAAAGAAACGTGTGAGTGGAGGGCCAGCTAGAAGATCGGTTTTTGTACTTTCAGGTACTTACGATCCATCAGGTGACAAGTCAAGGCATGTGACTGTATCAGTGTGTCCAAACATTGAAAATGATACATCAGCTTTTCGTAAATCCCATACTTTAATATCATTGTCAATCCCAGCCGAAATAATTTGCTCCGGGTTTTCTCCAAAGCTTACAGCAGTTACTTGATAAACAGAATTAAGGTTGACAACAGAGCCCCGTCTTCTAATGTCCCATACTCTAGAATAGGCAGATAAACAATTAGCCAGGCCAGATTAGACCTTTATACCAAAGCCGATTAACGTCGACAGTGTTTCAACTGCTGCCGACAAACTTACCTAACTTGACAGTCGTCACTGCCGCTAACAATAAGCGGTTGCCCTTTCTTAGCTTCCCCAACAGCATTTACAAAGTTAGTATGCCCCTTCAATCGTTTAACCTTTGAAAATTGGAAAGAAATATTTGGATTCAAATATTTCTTATTTGAATTTCTTTTGTATTTTTCTTATATCGTTTTACTCTTGAACCAGTTGCAACATCCCATATTCCAACAGTTTTGTCAACAGAACCAGTGTACAGCATAGTACCATCATAGTTGAATCGCAAATCGCAGATGGTACCTCCATGTGGTGGTTGCATTATGGCGTTCTCGCACTCTCCGTATGTTTTCCAAAGATCTGAAACATTAAACATGAAAAGCAACAATTAGTAAACTCCACCTGCAGGATTTGGGAACACAAATATGGAACATTGAATGTCCACGAACGTGCAATGTAAAGAATAACTTACGAACAGCACGTTCAGACCCAGCAGAGGCCAGAACGTCACCTTTCGGACTGAATCTTGAGCACAAAATTTCCCCTTGGTGTCCTTCCAGCAACATAATTGGAGACAATAGCGATGACGTTCTTTTTGTCCTCATCTGTCATTGAGTAATTGGAAATTAAAATGATTTGTGAACACCATCCCCTTCCAAAGACCTGATCAGACTATACTCAGGACTTTTAATATAATTTTTATTACAAAATAATTTCTTCATACCGCATCAAGTGCCATGAGATCCGTACGAGGTTTCTTCGCAGGGATTACCGCCATCTCCGCAGCTCGTTTGGCTGGAAATGCTGAAGGGAAAGCTCCTGGTCCAACTGACATGTTAAAATGAGTCTCTTAGCCGATGGAACCAAAAGTCTCGACTCCAATTAATTGCAAAGTGAATTTGTATTTGATTTGCAAAGTAAATGAACTGCTGATTCCGGTGGTCTTGTCGGGAAACTCAAAAATCCGCGCGCCTGGCAGGGGAAAGACCTGCATGCAAGATGCACAAAACAGCACACGCTGCGCTGTTGTTGCTGTTCTGTGTGCGAGTGCATCGGGCACTATTCAAGAAATTTGCCATATTTCGAAAATTCCAAGAAGGATGGCAAGCGAATGGATTCTGAAGAGAAATTTCAGTGACAAAGAAAGGTACGCCGAAAAAGTTGAGCTTTCTAAAATACAATTTCACAGGAAATAGATTACTCAAACCGGCTTTACGAAATGGTCAACTTCAAGTACTAGGCACTAGGCATCCACTTCCACATCAAAAAGGAAGGATGCAAGCAGGATGCAGATACAATGCGAATTTAATGTAGTACACAGAAACAGAGAGACATGCATGTGAAATGTAAAGTACAAGTTGTTCTTTCGCAGGTGGATTTGTATCTATCCAGCATATTTAAATAGCAAAAAGAGTATAACGGAAGGACGACGTATTCCACTTGCGAAGGTAAACAAGCTCTGTTACGTTTTGTATATTTAAATAAAGCGTTTAAAACCAATTTTCAGGCTGTTGAAAATCCAAATTATCAAGAAATCAGAGATGTGTTGGCTGCAGCGGGTCTTACAGTAGGTGTAGAAAATAAAGGTTATTCCAGGGAAAAATCTAATGAATTGACCGTCCGAGGAAGAATTCGTGTGCATTTGAAAAATGATGATGGAACTCCTGTCAACCCAAAATTCCCAAGTCGTAAGTTCCGTTTAGCCGTATTCATTAAACTAGCAGAATTTTGTCTCGACATTTGTAAACTGTAAATTAATATTTTTTGCTATGTTGAAATGTAGGGGATTCTGTTTTGCACTACGCCGCTGAAATGATTCCAAAATTGAAATCGAGGACGACACCGCAAGTAAAAGCTCAAGAGCAAAAACAAACGGGAGGGAAAAAGAAAGGAAAGAAGAGATAACCTAAAATTACAAGCTACTTTAAAAACACTTGCTAATAAATTCATAACACTCGTTATTTGTTAAATAAATTTTAATTCGGAAAAATATTTCTTTCAATTTTTGTATCTACACAAGCCGGGATGCCGGTAACCAGAAACGTCATTATCCATTGCCTTAAAAGGTCACGTCAAGTCCCATGGCCCGGACCAGGATATCCGAATCCGACTATTGATTAATGTCCCACCTCCTCGTCGTGCCGAGGAGACTGGCGGAGGCTATTATAAAAAAGTCCGGATATAAAAGTCCGGACTTTTATATTTTAATTTGGAATTAATCGTCTGAATCCGAACTGGAGCCATAGCTTCCAAGCAGGTTAAGGGCATTTGCGCCTGCAAGTTCTCCCGTCTTTGCATCTGCCTGATTCAGATGTAATGGTAGGTTATGTGTTGTTGAAGAGGTGGTGGTCGAACTCGAAACACTGATAGTACTGCTTGGAGATTTGCTGTCGTTCGTCTTTGGTTTCACAAGAACTAGTTTCTTTTTGTTGAAATTCAGCTGCCCCACGCTCACTTCTTTTACTACCGGTGTTGATTTACTTTCGGTAGTTTTCAAATGACTTTCTGTAGTCAAAACATCCGTCGGATTAGCGTCAACTTGAAACATCTTCTTGAGAGCTGGCTTGCACTCCTCATCACTGCTATCACTCTCGTCTTTAATTCGTTTGATGAATGATTGTTCTTTGTCCTTGCCAAATACAGACCTGAAAGTAAAAAGTTGACCATGACACATTGGACTTTACAACAAACATTTAAAACCATAATGTCACTCACTGAACGAAAGCCTCGTCTTCTTCTTCTTGTATCTTGATTTGGTCTTCCCTAATAGCATCGTACTTTTCCAGCAGAGTAGAGTAGTCCGGAGTGACCAATCTCTGATTCAGTTCTTTCAGCTCCTCAAGCGCTTCCAAAACAGCCATTTCATTTCTGGACGCTTGGGTTCGCTTCTCCAATACCTTCATTGGATTAGTGGCTTCGTCCTCCTTTTCTGCTTGTTCTTCTCTTTCGGCTTGCTCCTCCGCAAGCTTCAACGCCATAAAATTTCGAGTTGCGCCAGCCTCGATTATATAATCGGTACTGGCAGGGTCCGTTTTGAATGAGATTTCAGCTAGACATCTCGTGCACTGGAATGCAACGACGTGAGTTAATTTACAGTTGACAATTACAAGCAAACGTAAACCGACTACAAAACATTAACTGCTATAGCTTACCTTGATATAAAACCTGTAAATTCGTATTCCCAAGTATGTTTCATTCTCCACGTCCTCTTTCCTGGCATTGAATTTCTTCCCCTTGTAAATATACTCTCCGCAAGTGTCGCAGCGCATATTACATGGGGCCATTAATCGTACGGTGAATTGCCGATTCTTTGTCTGACGGGCTCTTGGGATTTTGGTGGGATCAAAATCGGGTGGGTAGTATTTCTGAAAAAAATTGAAATTGGGGGCATTTCAACAATATACACAGTGACAGTCAAAACTTACATTGTCATTTAATATATTCTACACTACACATAATTCCGTAGATAATCTAAAAAAACAAAAATAATTTTGACTTACATTCAACACTTTTCTTTCAGACATTGTTTGGCTTTATTTTCTCACTGTCACGGAACCTGGTAGGGTATAAAATTTCTTGTTTGAGAACTTGAGTGCTTTCACTTTGACCGACTCGTCACAATTTTGCCAAAAACGAAACCATAGGGTGCTTAAAATATTTAAACAATTCCGCTCCGTATGTCTACTCAATGATTTCGTTTAATTTGAATAATCCGTAGTCACGCTTCGACTGTAAATACACACGGTTGCAGGGACCCCGTTTCAGCCAATGGATGGGTCGTCGGGAAAGCGGCTTGATTTTGCGCGGGGCTGAGAAGAGTGGCCGTTGGAATCCTCGGCTCCTTCGTTCCTTTCATTCTCATTAGTGCCTTGCCTTGAGTCAACCGTCGTCCAATTCTGACTGCCACGCCAAGATTTATTTTAGTTCATTATCTAGTGCTTTTGACCCTGATTGACCGTATAACTATAAGTGGGCTTCACTATATTTGTGTTATCTCCTTCATTTCATTCATAGAGGAAGCAATAAGTTTAATCAAGTTCTCCTGCTTGGTCCGTACCGGACGCTCATTATCGGAATTATGGCTGAACGTGTACTTAGAGTACAGAAAATGACATCGACCTCCTCTGACCCAGACTCTGGATCAGATCGAGCTGCTTCACAGACAGGATGTGCAGTAGAATGTTTTCCTGCAGTACGCCGACTCATATCCGAGAAATACGGTGGAGGGACTCCAAGCGCAAGGTAAGCTAAAGCCATAATAAGCTCAAGTTTTTAATTTCAACAATCTTGGCTAACGATTTAACCCGACCGTGTCTCGCAGCCTACATGCACAACAATAGGATTGTATGAAGTTTGTGTCATATTACATACCGGTTAATTAATGATGAGAAGATGAGATTATTTGGAATGTGCTGACACATGGTTGTGACTAATTGATGTAGAATGCAATTATAATTTCTATTTTAATTTTAACATTCCAGTAAAAAATCATCTGCGGCATCAGTACTGCGGACTCCGGCATCTGCTTCATCTCGAAAAATGCTCAGAAACGTGCGAACTCCTGGAACTCCTAGCCAGATTTCAGGGTTAAACACGATGCAGTATACCAATGTTCCAAGAGAGAGAATTCTTGACCCTGTCGATGTTTACTGCCGCGTGCGACCTTTGGAGAATAAAACGGAAGAGAATTGCTGCCTGTCTATTGTAGATGAAAAATCGGTACTCTTGACACCGCCGGACAACCCGGTTTATTGGAAGCAAGGAATAGCAAAGGAACAAACTTACTCCTTTCAACAAGTCTTTGATGAACTTGCGAATCAGAAGGTTGTTTTTGACAAAATTGCACTACCACTTGTTCAGGTAATATATACGTATATATATTAAGCCTTTAATTTACTAGTGCCTTCAATGGTTCTCCAGTTTATAATGTGTGATCTGTCCAGGATGTACTTGAAGGAAAGAACGCGCTTCTATTTGCGTATGGAGTAACAGGATCTGGAAAGACGTATACAATGTCCGGGACACAGAATGAACCAGGAATTATGCCAAGATGTCTGGATATTATTTTTAACTCTATTTCCAATTTACAAGCCGGTAGATATGTGTTTAAGCCAGATCGTTTGAATGGATTTGATACTCAAACCAAAAACGATGCCAAGATTGAGTGTCAGAGAGAACATTCTGCCAACGTGCCGAAAACTCCAAGGAATTTCCGAAAGTGAGGCTCCGGGTTATTCTGTTATTAAATTTCATCACTTTCTTTAGGGTCTTAGTCTTGAAAAATTTGGGTATTTCAAATCTAATTATAATTGTCTTAATTGCTTGCAGCGGGCGGCCTCAAACAGTGGAAACTGAACCATCTCGTCGGATTCATGACCCGACAGTTATTAAGCTGTCAACTCCAGATACAGTTTATTCAGTCTTCATAACATACGTAGAAGTGTACAACAATATTGTTTATGATCTATTGGACGAGTCACCTATAGAATTCAATAAGAAAGCAGTTCTTCAGTCCAAAATGCTGCGGGAGGATGGACACAAGAACATTTATGTTCATTCGGTTAATGAAGTAGAAGTTGAGTCCGCCGAAGACGCATATGAAGTTTTCAACCGCGGCTTGAAACGAAGGCGAATGGCTCACACTGCTCTAAACGCCGAATCCAGTCGAAGCCATTCAATTTTTACTATTCGTTTGGTTCAAGTAAGATTACACAGCTTTCTGTGTTAGCTTTCTTTATTCTCTATACGACATACGAATCAATGATTTTGAATATTTTCTTAAAATATTAGGCACCTTTGGATGAGGAAGGAGAAGAAGTTGTTAACGAAAAAAGTTCAATACGCATAAGCCAATTGTCTCTGGTTGATTTAGCTGGTAGTGAACGTTATGGACGCTCTAGAGCTACGGGTGAAAGACTGAAGGAAGCCGGCAAGTTTATTGTTTCATTTGTTTTTTATTTCAATAATTTTCGCCTTCGTTTTTCTATTTCTGTTTAATACGTATTGTTGTTTTGTTATTCACACACTTGCAGGAAGTATCAACAACAGTCTCATGACTCTGCGGAAATGCTTGGACTATTTGCGAGAAAACCAGCAGACAGCGTCAAACAAAATGATTCCATATCGTGACTCCAAGTTGACTCATTTTCTACGAAATTACTTCGAAGGAGAAGGCCGCGTTCGAATGGTTCTCTGCGTAAATCCCATTGCTAATGACTATGACGAGAATATTGTAAGTGTTTCGTTCAGACCTGAAACATGTTATTCAGCTATTCGATTCGATGGTTAACTGAATTGAATAGAATGTACC
Source organism: Orthonychiurus folsomi (assembly GCA_036851895.1). NCBI lineage: Eukaryota > Metazoa > Arthropoda > Collembola > Poduromorpha > Onychiuridae > Orthonychiurus > Orthonychiurus folsomi. Next base: position 14,158 of record JAAXYW010001453.1, on the reverse strand, counting down.
GAGAGCCAGTCACCAGTACAATCCATTAACTTGAGCTTGAATTGAATTGTCTTGTATTTAAATATGTTTGCAGCACGTGTTGGCGTTTGCAGAATTAACCCAAGAAGTTCAAGTGTCTAGACCCCAAGTCGTGAAAATGGATCCAATGACTCCTGGGAGGCGCAAGGCCAATGAGGTTATTATAGAAATTCTTGGAACCTACACCTGCATTGACCTTGACCTGCGTGTACTTCCAGTATTCTAACGTGAATGTGGTATATTTTTTGTAGATATATAAGGAAGCCAAGAGAAGGCTTGTGGAAGATATTGGCATTAGCGATGACGACCTTCCCAGAAGCGATGTAAATTTGGTATTCAGTCTAGGACCGCCACTTCCACTTTGCCGAATGGCATCATCCGACGAGGTGGAATTACTAGCTAACCTTAGGCGAGCTTTAGAGGCCAGGGTTAAGGGCCGGCGAGACTTGCACGCCGTCACATTAGACAAGAGTAAGACAGTAATAGTAATAGTTATTTTGGCTTCAATTTTACTAATTAAGTATTCGAAATTTAAATTAAACGATTGAATTCAATTAAAAAGGAAACAACTTTCGATCTCGCCTCGCTTCTTTCGAGCGCAAAATGGAGACACTGTTGAACGAGAACGGGAATCTGAAAAACAAAGTAAACAATCTATCTGATGACAAGGAAGCCACTCAAAATGTCTTACGGACTATTCAGTTTGAGAAAACTGAGCTGGAGATCAAACTAGAAGAGCAGGAAAAGCAAATGAATATGCTTCAGCACGAGGTTCGAAATTTACTTCGGATTAATCAATCTTCAATCATTCTTATTGAAGTTGTGTGTCTGAAGGAATCCAACCCTATCTTACACGATAACTGATTTATAGGGCTAATGTTATTATTATTCTAGTTGGACACTTGCCGAATGGAACTTCGACAAAGAGATGTCATTCACCTGCAGGAACAAGAGCGATTAAAATCTGATTTAGATCTGCAGCGGGAGTTGGTTCAGCTAAAAAGTGAACGGAAATTGCAGAAAGAGGAGGCTAAATTAAAGGTTAGAAGATTTATCATACCTTATTTATTATTTTCAAATTAAATTTAAAATGAAATTAATGTTTGTCAGGCTGAATACAAAGACAAGGAGCGTACTATAAAGGCCGTGCGACAGCTAGTCAGCACCAGTAGCCCCCCAGAAGGTGTACTTTCCAGACGCAGTTTGAGGGGGCGCCGCAGCACTATTGCCGAAAGCTTTTCAACAAGTTCAGATTCAGACATCCCATCAGCGATTGCTCAAGAGTCAGTACATACAGCTGCGTGTCATTCCAAATCCAAGTGCACGTCAGTGTCAGTTCCATCGCTTCCCAATGTCGCGGGCCCTCAAACTAGGAGGGTAAGTACTAGGGAATATTTTAAACTTTAAACGCGATGCTGGATGCACCTTAGTTTTGTTACTAATAATTCTCAGGGGATGGCTGTTCACAACACAAGGCGCTTTAGGTCACAATCTACTGAAAATGAGAAATGGTTGGAACATATTCCAGGCATGCCATTAAAGCAGCAAACAGTGTTCCAGCCTCTTATGAAGAATAAAAAGTCGGTAAGCAAATTGACGAATGCTGACGACATTGTGGCTAACACATCCAAATACTGCTTGAAGACACAAGAGCATGATACGGATGGCGAGTTAGAGACGAAATTGTACAAGGTGCTGACTCAAACGAGTTCTAGTATTTTAGTATTAAAGCATAGTAATATAGTAAATACGAATTACTGAACTTGTGAAAAGCAATAGTTACTTGCCATACCACAATTATGATTGCACTCCTAAGAGTGAAATAATATTTTCGAATTTTTAGGGGGACGTTCTGCAAACTGTCACGGGCGGGGCACAAGTAGTGTTCCAAGATATAGAAATTCTAAAACAAGTTTCTCCAACAAGCAGTATTTCACCCACACGAAAGAGGGCTTCAGCTGGGATTCGTTCTCCTCGAAAAAATACGAAACATGAAGATGAAGACGCTGAAACATCTTTGACATTGAGATGCACAATGGGTATTGGTCATAACAACCCAGTCAAACGCTCTCGTCATGACTGAATACGCTTTTGTACCAGTTATTTAAACCTTCTGTGGCTACCTATTATGTATTTTACTTTGCTGGACAGTGTAGTGTGAATTGCAGGATGAACCCACGAATGTACGTATTCGATGTAGCATTTCAGCACCTATTTTTAAATAATGATTTTGTGCTAGACTACTAGAATGACATGAGAAATATCTCAATATCATTTGTAGCAAGTTGTGTAATAATACTAACAAATTGGATGTGGTTTAAGCAAGGCAAACGATCACCTTCGAATTTGTTTTGAATTGTTGAGGCTTTTGGATGTTCTCGATGCATTGCATTGCATTCGAATCAGACAGAACTGCATTCTTTTTTTTTTATTTATTTCAACATCATTGACAATTAGTTTTCCACGATTCAACTCTAATTGTTCATTTCCTTAAAAATTAACATGAATTCTTCAGGTAATTTTAGTAAGCTAGGTTATTCGTTGCGATTGTTAGACAAACAGGCACTGGCACTAATTGATTTTTAAAAATAAAGCGCTTGCAATATACTGAAATTATTAAATATATTTTGGAAAATCAAATTTATTTAAACACAGCGTACCATCGTCTTAAATTTTCCTGGACACAATCAAAATTACTTTTAATCCAATATTTTCGCATACCTTAATCTATACCGAAGTATCTAGTTACTCTGTTGATTGTTGCGCAATGGAATTGGATGGAATTTTATCGACAGGATATTTCCGTTCGGGTTTAAACCAAAGAATCCCATGGACAAGAAGAAAGCCGACTCCAAATGCAGCTACATAGTATTTGGGATTCCTCCGCATTCTGACTGCAACAATATTACATAATTACATTGTTGAATTGAATGTGAATGTGTAGACTTTAATTAATAGGTGGTGGTAATGTTAGTTGACCTTATGGATTTTCCGCTGGTAAAGCACGTGGATTGTTTTGGTTCACTCACATTGGGTTGGGGCAGGGGTTTGTTTGCGGGAGGCGCCACTCCGTCTCGTGATCTGCGAGTCATTCTCATTCAAGGGCCCGAACAACACACAATTCCATTTGCCTCCCTCTTCCAGCTCTGATTCCTGTGTCGTTTTCATCCTGGACGACTCTTCTTCTATCATCCAATCCCCGCTGAACGCAGATCCAAACCAAGTTTTGACCCTCACTGACATTGACCTAGTTTAGGATCCCAATTGCTAGTGGGAGTGTCAGCCCCAGGAGTGTCTAGTGAGGACGTGTACGTAAGCCATTATTAAAATTTGAAGTCTTAGCTGGAAATCAAACACTTTTAAAGCGTTGACTGTGACTCGTTGTCTAATGTGCAGGACAAGCAGGCATTTGATTTGTGACAGTGAGTTTTCAAGCGGAACTTAAATTGACCAAGGAACCAAATGATGAGGTTGAGATGAATTTGACGTGGGATTTGAGCAGTAGTTGTTGACTGGAGCACATAAATTAATCCGGCTCTCTAGTCTCGTCTAAACTGCCAAAGGCAAAGGATTGGCCATGGCTCAGAAGAATCGTCCAAATGATTCCATGCAGCCATTGCACTGTGCAATGAATTTACAGGATTTGAATCAGCAGGCATGTTCGGATGCCCTAATCCGTCAAATTAAGACCAGTAATGCTAAAACGTAAGTTTCATATTGGAAGTAATCAAATGTCAAACTAAACTAGATTTAACTGTGACTTGTGTTATACAGAAATTTGTGTTCTTTCTGTTTCACAGGATTTGCCATACTGGATCAAACTTGTTTACGAAGGGAACTGATTTTGCCACCAAAGGCGACGAAGAAATGGCCTACATTTATTTTATGCGTTTCATAGAGTCATACAAAGCGTTGATAGGAAAACCAGAGTACAAGAAGGATGTGAAGTTTTACAATGGTTTAATTGGGCAGAGTAAGGTCTCGGCAATACTAACCCGTTGTGAAGAGTTGGGCGCTAGTCTGAAGAAACGATATGATTTACGGGATGAAGTTGAGCGACTTGACTTGGAACAGAAAAGGCTCGAGTTATCAGAGGCTGCCGAGGAGAATGAAAAGAGGTTGGCAGCCCTTACTCTGAAACCAGGGAAGAATGGCGTAATAACTCCAAAAGCCAAGCCGCTAGAAACCTCTGAAAATATATTGGTCGGGAAACTCAAGAATTTAATGGAACAGAGAGCTTTTCGATTTCTTGTCGTGGACTGCCGATTTGCATCAGATTTCACCAGTTCACATCTAGATCATCCAAATTGTATTTCAATCCCAAATGAAAAATTAACACCTGGGTAAGTGGACAAGCTTGATTCATATGCCATACCACAATATATACCATCGTCGTTAGTCAGTACAGAATAATCATTTCAATTTTCCTACTTTTGAGTGCAGCAGAGTGTTTTTATTTATTCTAGACTTTCTGCTAAAAAAGTCGAGGAGATACTTAAGAACATTCCCAATAACCTCAATACCAGCCTCATTTGGAGTAAGCGAGCGGACTTTGACATGATTATACTTTACGATTGGACATCTTCTTTTGAAAATCGAGATCTATCAGGAGCAATATCAATTGTGTACGACGCGATTACGAAGGTTAGCTCTAACAAATTTGTCAGTAACGTGAACTGATGCCAGTGAGTGATTAATAATTAAAAATTAAAGTAAATTTATTGAACCATTGACAGTTTAAATACATGCGGAACTGAATGCATAATGTATATTTTTAATATTCACTTTAGTGGGACCCATCCACAAAGTACAAAGACAAGCCTCGCATCCTTCAAGGTGGAATCCGAAGCATATTCTACGCTTATCCTCAATTATTAACCAACCCTATCGCTGTCCAAGAAGATATTAGTTCAAAAAAAATTGATTCCTCCAAAGCTTTGGAAGCAATTTCTTATCCGTCTTTGGATCAAGATACTCCGAATACTAATTCCGCAAGTGCGAGTTCACCTCGTTTACAGCAAAAGTACCCTCAAACTCATACAACATCTAACAAAACCAATATCGTCAATAACTTCTCAAACGGCAGAATTGACACAATGGAAATTGATCGTTCTAATAAACCAGCGAGGAAGTTACCTACCAGGCCGACGTCTAGTGAGAGCTCTATTTTAAACGTAAATGGACATTCATCAGAAAATGAGAATGGTCCACAGTCTCAAGATTTTGAAAACTCAAGTACTGGAAAAAATGCTGGTGATGTTCAATCAAGTCAAGTGAACGGAACAGGGAGTGCTGCCTTTGGCAATAGCGCGGTGAATCCTCTAAAGTCAACAATTGACGTTGCAAAAGAGTATAATTTCCCAGAGTCTGAAGACGAATCTTTTGGAGGTGCCAGTTTTCCTCCTAAGTTGTCTTCGTCAATTGCTTCCGTCGCAAGACCTACCGCGCCCAAACCAACTACTTCTGTGAGTGCCATGAATGGAGGGCCAACAATTGGACGGCCTCCTAATGAGTCCGCCCCAATTCCAATTAATAGTGCAAGGCTGAGAGATGATAGCACTCCGCGAAACTCACTTCTCAAAAGATCCCATTCTAACCCAAATTTTGCTCAGGTAAGCCGATTTTCTCAGTACAACCCTTGATTCGTAGTAATAAATAGTAACTCTCGTTTGGTGGGTGCATCATGCATCTTTTGCCTTATTTAAAAAAATATTTTGTAGTCTCTTCCCGATGATATGGATGTTCCAAAGGTCACACCTGATATCAAGAATCCCGAATTCAGCCGTGACAAGAAACCTCAAGTTAATGCTAAAAGACGAGAGTTTAGCACAATCGAAAGCAGTGAGTATCACATTCAGGTAATATATATTTCAAATCATTTAGCTTTTTCAAATATTAGGAGACCTTTCCAACAAAACTCGTTTGTTTTTCAGAACGACCACAATAGGACAGGCCTAAAGAATTTGGGGAACACCTGTTACATGAACTCCATAATTCAGTGCTTGAATCATACCTATGATCTTACGACTTACTTTTTGAAACAAAATAAGCGAAAGTAATTGTCATAACTAGATTAATTTTTATGATTTTGCATCGCCATTAATTTTGAACTGATTATTTCTCAGGGAGGGACGTAGCCTGTTAAGGGGTGATATAACAGAAGAAATCTTTGCTGCTATAATTGAGATGAATGTGGGTCACCGTTCTATTGCTCTGAATGATTTAAAGGTATTACAGTTGAAAAATGTTGTGTTTCTGTTTTAAACGTATTTGTTTCCTTTTGGATAGTCCATGATATACAAAAAGAAGCCTGCTTTTCGACCAAATGAGCAGCAGGACTCTCATGAATTCCTAACTGTAATTATGCAATCTATGCATGAAGAGATTGGCCAGTGCACTGCCAGACGTGACCTAGCACTAAGTGATAAATTGCCAAATTTGCAAAATGTTCCTGACCGTGAAGCAGCGGATTTAACATGGAACCATTATAATGTGAGTTAAATTATGAAAACAATGAAACCAGCTGTTTATGATATTTGATTTTAATACGTTTATTGCTTTTATTAGAGAAAAGAGGGGACCATTATTTCAAAGCTTTTTGCTGGACTATATCGGTCGAAAGTTGTTTGTGCAAACTGCAAACATGCGTCAGTTACGTTCGACACCTTTTTTGTGCTAACAGTGACAATGCCGTCACGACGAGGACAACTCACTGTAAATGTAAGCAAGCACGACATATCAAAGTCCGCTAAGATGATTCAATTTTTTGAAATTTGTGTTAATGGCTAGTTAATGGCAGAAGCCTAGTAGTCAGTTCACGATTCTTGCTCGAAATTGCCTTTGCGAGGCGAATTTTTAGGTTTCGCACGAAGTCTTGAATTTCAGTACTCACTTCCACAAGGGAGATATTTCTGGACTGGACTTTCGTTCCTCCGATCCGAATAGAAATTCATTTTGGTATGCTTATCTCGTTGCAGCACTGCATTGACGCCTCGACGGCGCAGGAAGTGATTGCGGACTTTAAATGTGAGGGTTGTAAACTACAAGGAAAAGCGTTCAAGAAATTGGACATTTGGCGCTTACCAAGTAATCTCATTATTCACCTCCAAAGGTACAAACATGAGGACTGGTTCTTTTAAGGAATTTTTGTTTCAAATAGTATTTTTTATCTAAACAGATTCTATTACGATTCGTACTGGAAGAAGAAATTAGAATTGGTCGATTTTCCAGTTGAGTGTTTAGAAATTGCAAGCAAGGTGCAAGGGGAACGCTATAATAACGAAGATAATATTATCTCACATTTCCAACTTTATGGAGTTTCCAACCATTACGGAAGTATGGAAAGCGGGCATTACACAGCATACTGCCGGAGGAAGTAAGTTTCCATCTTAAATATGTAGCTTTTCTCCCTGCCTGCATTTTCTACGATACCAAGAAAAGCAAACTATATAAGCATTTGTGAACGTGTGAATTAAACATAACCAAATTGAATTTCCAGGAGCTCGTGGTCTAAATATGACGATTTGGATGTTATCGGAATGGCTTCGCGCGATGTGGTTACCCCTGCTGCATATATTTTGTTCTACAAGAACCTTGACTGTCCAACTTTCTCGCTTGAATGAGTCGACACAGGCAGGCATTTTTCTTGTCTACATTATGAAGTTCTTTAGGTGTTCTATTATCAAGATGTGTTAACTTTTGTAAGAATAGTTTAACATAGTAAGGTTTTATAATGAAAAAGCACAGGGTGATGTTATTTCTAAGTTTCCCGTATATTCGTGCTAGCCATATGTGTTGTCAATAGGTAATTTTAAAGAACTCTCTTTACATCAACTGAAAACATGGAGTTTAACGGTGAGCTAGGAATCCCAAATTATAACTGTGTTGTGTGCTGCTGTGGATATATGTAAGACGAGACTGATGAACCTGGTTGCACATGATTTAAGTCAGAGAATGTACGTCATGGCAAGGGAACAAATATTGTTAAGTGGTATTAACACTTCTTTAGATCTTGGGACTAGGTTAAATATATTTATGTAGCATCGGCCGGGTCAAATACATACTGTCCACAATAGAAGTGCGGAGTTGAAGTTTTGAAGTACCTACGCTTGGCTCTGGCTCAGAATGTGAACTCGGAAAAGTTGAACACAGTCTGAAATTCCATTTTTACAACGTATTTGCTAATCTCATTGCAATTTTTACCTACTCTTCTTGTCACCAGCAACCTGTCCAGTGGTTTTTACATTATTTTGACTTCTAGCAAACATATCTGAATTGACCTAGAAGGGCGAATATAGTGAATATTTGGACAACCTGAAAGTGAACTGCACAATTGCTCAGACAAACCAGTGCAGTTGAATAGTTTTTATTTAGTTTAAAGAGCAGAATATTTACTTTCAAAACGAATTTGGAAGTTGGCGTATTGCTATTCATGTTCATTTAGACATATTATATTCAAACGTCCTTATTTTTTCGAATGACGAAGGAGATGAGTAAAAACTATAGGATAATAAATTATGATTAATCAAGTGTTCCATCCTCGTCAATTCATTTATTTACAACATCTTAACTTCAAATGGTAAAACATGTTAATCGTACGCCCAATGATAAATGACACAGCTCTGTTACTCACAAAAAATCATCCACAACGAGGAAAGAAATTAAAAATTGTTAACTTTCAAGGACAGAGATTCAATAAAAGTCGGAGACTGACTGGTTATACAAAAACTGAACTTGGGATAACAAATTTACAGGAGTTGCGAATACTCGCCATTCATCACGATTACCGTTTTGTAAAATGGTTCACAATGTTTACTTTTCAAAGCGCTACACAAGTCCTTAAGTAATACGAATTTTAAATGCTGTCCGACCTATTTCTTTGAGTTTCCGGTGGGCGAAATAATATAAATTAAACTTGGCTTGAATCAAAACCTAATAATTTATCACAATAACACCTTACACAAACTTAATCAGCTCAAACTCAAACAGGAGTTCCGGAATTAATAGCCGGATTTTTTAAGGAAATTGGTTCAGACTTGACTTATTCCGTTAATCTCCAGGAAATACACATAATTTCGATAATAAACCCAGTCACAAACAATTCCGCTTTCCGAAGCGTATAGTTTGCATTTGTTCATTCAGAAGTCCTGACTGGCGAAGTATATGACCACTTGAAATTTCAATGCAGGCAAGATTAATTTAATTTTAGCATATTTGATTAATAGAAGATTTGATAGAATTGGTGTTAGTTAGTGCTGGCATATAGGTTAAGAGGACGAACGTAAGAGTCCTTGAGAAGAGCTTTTCCTGGAACTTGTAGATGTGCTGGAGGCTGACGCTGTTCGACTTACGCTACCATTTGAGTTCCCTTTCTGTTGGTTTGCGGTTGTGTTTTGAATTACGGACATTTCAAGGGCTGCGGGGGTAAGCCACTCTTTCGGCAAACATTTCTCCAGAAGAGGAACACATGTACTCATGTATGCCAAACGATTCACCCAAGTGGGAATTTCTTTGCCACAAAGCAACTAAAAATAAGTAAACACATTTATTAAAATGTTGTCACAATTAGAATAGTACGTAGGTAATCACAAACGCGAGAAGGGGACTAATTTACCTGTGTGAGTTCACTGGCAAAGTGATTGCAATTTTTATTCATCAGGTGATAATTAATACCTTTGAAGTCACATCCCAAATGAGAAACAGCTTGGTTAACTTCGTCTTTCGTAAAACTCGTCACACCCAACTGAACGGATTGCCTGAAAATATAAGCACATATTTTTGTCCATCAAAATTTAATATTTAGCTTATACCTCATTTGTTTAGCAAAGCGTTATAATTATAAGCACATTTCATTCCGATTTCCAATACGAGGAAGGTTAAACGCAAATCTCCCGCAATCAAACTAATGTGATTTTATGCATACAATATGTGATGATTGACGTACGCCCGCTTAATTACTTTGCTTTCCCTTTTTTTTACTTTTCGTTTTCAGAAACGCGTGGCAATAATAGAAACAGGATTTAACCGCTGAAACGAAAAGGACATAAGCGGGATTGGGCTAAAGGCTTGTCAATTTTTCTCGCCATTTAAAATCAATTTTAAATGTGTTTTTATGATGAGCATAGACTATTTATGATATCATTTATGATAACATACTTGTACTTGTAGTGTTCACCCAATTCCTCGGAATCCTTCGGCGCAATTTCAAAGATGCCTGAAAAGGAAAACGGATGACCTCCGTAAGCATACTCGGTACCTAGATGTTAAAAATAAACATGAAAAATACACAAGTTAGATCAAATTGATTCTGCAAAATTAGTAATAGTATGAATAGTGTGTGTATGTATGGTTGTGTAATTTGGTACCGTAAATCTCGACACCAGAATGAAACACGCCCAGTCCCATCAATGACGTGTACTGATTAGTCCAGTACTGGAAGTGTTCAATAAATTCATTAGCTGGCTGTTGCAATAAAATTAATGAGCTCATCACAAATGACAAATTCAATTACCATGTCATAGATGTTCAAATATACTGGTTCACAATGTCCGTCCATGTCCATCTTCCTCCGCCGAATCTGAGAGTCTCTTCCACCGGAAGAACAGGTAAAAATGTCACCAAGTTTACAAAGCAAATTTAAAGTTGATCTGGTTATATAATTTGGACAACAAAGGGCGGAGGAAGTGGACTTTTCCTTGTCCTCTTCCAATTCAAAATGCCTTGCAAACTCTCGGCTCCTGTGTTGCGCCGTAATGAATCTATTTGAATGACTGCACTCTAGTCAGTCATGTGTGGGGTCAAAACACTCAATTTAATTTAAACAAAATTTCTGGGTCAAAAGGATATCTGACGGGTCGGGACTCTTTTGGTAAGGCAGAGTACCTCGACCTGGGATCCGATAAGAATAGGATAGGATAATGACTCGGGTGTCGGGTGGTAGAATTGTGCTATACCATGAAAGAAATTTGAGGCATTGAGCAAAGAGACAGATTTTGCAACAGATCAGAATGGCAAATTGACATTCTCAATTTTGGACTTTAGTTCCCTTTTTTGTTTGAATATAACTGCAAATATGTTCTACGAACATCATCGGGGTTCAATGGTGCCTAGTGTAAACTAGATTTTAAATTATTTTGAATAAAGGTAGGTAATGCTAGTAGATATGTCGTGTTTTTAAAGTCTAGTATGCCTGCTTAGCGATTTCCATTCGCACTCCCTGTGCATTACCATTGCATTTATTGTAATTTGCAATCATGCAAGTACGAGCCTGACAAAATTACGAGTTGGTTAGACTTGTGTGGCGTATGTATGGTCTAATATTCCACCTAATAAAGAGCCAGCAGTAGACTTATTTGAATGATTACCATTTTATTAAATACGAAATAGATTATATGGAAATGGATCGTCCAGTTATTTCGAGCTCAACTATTAAGGGTACTACAACTGTACAAGTACTTATTTGGATGGATGACTCGCATGTCAGCATAAATACAAACTTATGGCTGGTCTTAACCACCCGCTTAATACTGAAGCCATTGTATACTCAACCGCTCATTACTGCTCGTACAAACTCTTCGTAGTGAACATTTCCTTGTGAATCTTCATGTCCCGTAAGCAGTTGCTCCGCTTCTTCATCTGTCAATTTCTCACCTAGAAATAGATAATGAGTTTGTTGTAAACAAAGGCAAATGACTTAACAAGTATTTTAATACCGACCCAAAGTCGTCAGAAGATGTCTTAATTCCGCCGAGTGTATGTATCCATTTCCATCCTTATCGAAATGCCTCAAACCTTCAATAAAATCTTCAGCAGTGTCCTTGCTCTTGTTCTTCGATATAGTGGAGAAGATAGGAAGAAAAACCTCGTAGCTGATGCGCTCTTCTGTATAAACAATGTTTGATTAATTCGGACTTTAAATAATAGCTGTATAACACAATAAAATCAAAAGTGAACGCTAAATCGCTCAACTAGTATTCAACAATCTAATGTACTGAAGTTCGTTACATTTAATTAAATAATGTTTTCTGGTCAAACGATTTGTGATGTTCCACTTCGAGCTGTAGTCTTATGAACATAGCAAATCAGTTTGAAAACTTGCCAAGCAGGGCGACGCGAAACCAATCATATTTTAAAAGTCAAGCTGTTTTGCAATCCATAGCGCACGCATGTTTACACGGACGTACCCGGTCGATGCTGATGTGTTAATTTCTTCACTTCACTCTCGGTTGGATTTTGTCCTAATGCTCTAAGTACATCTCCTACCTGATTCACTTGTATTTTGCCATCCCCTCGATTGTCAAACAATAGGAAAGTTTCCTGAAAGTCCTCGTCGTTGTAATTTGCCTAAAATTTATCAAAACATTTCCAGGAATGAATGCACGAACCAGACGAATTTAATACTACTAGTTATTCTCGCAACCTTGTGTGATCGGGCGGATGTACTCTTTCAGTTAGAGCAACCAAATCATAATTTACCTTTCAATGTCGTAAATGTGTACTTACCATGGTTGCAGAGGAATCGGATGGAATGATTGAATCGGGTCTTTGCCGGATGGAATGATGGGAACGGTGGCAGAGGTCAAGTGGAGTTTGCCTTGTAGTGGATGGATTCGGATTGAATGAATGAGCTAATGCAGGCAGCAGCGCAGGAGACGCGAACTGTCATTTCCTTCCACACCCCAGCCCAGCCCCCAGCTGCCAAATACTACCAAGAAAAAAGGATGCGTAGTAGAAACCCACACGCAACCTCTATGGCAGGGCACCTGCTGTGAAATTGAAATTCCTGTCCAAATTCCAACTAAAAAACGTCATTAGTTAAAACTAAAACAAACATAAAGCTGATGACTGAAACTAGAGGTACTTAGCATTAATCATGGTCTCCAGTTGGTGACCTGGCTGTTTTACATTACATTGCTTGATACGATTGACCGACGGCGATTTGTATCCGGGATCATTTGAGCTAAATTGTACTTTTAAATGGTTAAAAAATAGTAAAATATGCGGGTGCGGGTGAGAGCAGGTTTTTTTTTGATACCAGTATATATAAGAATGTGCGTGCACAATTTTGGCAATAGGAATGCATGTGCATACGCGTACACGATTGGAAAGTAAAATCCAATTAAAGATTCTACTTACATGCGGCCGGACCGCGCGCGAAATTTGGACGAAGCAGAAGTATTCGGTTACAAAGTTAAATGTTATAAAGTGTTAAGCAATTCAAATGTTAGAGGATTTGTGGTCCTCCAGCAAATTCTCCAAGAAATACGCAAATAACCAGTAAATTTGTTTTGATATTTTGTGAAAACGTGGAGAGAGCCAAAAGTTAAGTGTAGACATGAGCGAGTCAGGCCCAAGTAGATTTCGAAGGTTCGTTTTTTCACTTTGAAATTTTTGGTTGAGTTGTGAGTAAGAGGTATTGTTTCGAAATAATATAAAGATTCGTGAACCGAAATTTGATCATGATCGTTATGCTCCCCTCGCTGGCTGCCTTACATTGGGTATGGTGGGAAATCCAACAGAAGGACATATTTGTCAAGAAGGAAGAGAGACAGGATCGGATGCCCATTGTTATGGTATGTTTACCATAACATAATTTTTTAATTTTAAAATTAGAATTTTAAAATTAAATTTTACCATAAATTTTTACGCATGTAGCATATCCCCATTTATTTACTAACAAGAAATGACAAAGACCGGCAGCTGTATTTCATACGTTAATGGTTTGGTTATTTTGAGACTCCAAATTTTGCCTGTGACGCGGCACAAGACGCAGTAGCAGTACGTTAACATTTTCCAAATAGAAGGGATAATTTTTTAATAGCGTCGGCTTAAGTTCTGGTTATAATTTCTCCATTGTCTAAGCGTAGTTCCTGATTGAGGAGTGCGTTCGTCGTCTGCTAATCATGAATATAAATAAACCGTGACAGGCACGGTGCAGAAACCGAGCACATAGTGATAATACGCTAAGCAAATGTCAATGTAGTCAAACGTACAGCAAACCAACTGACAGGGAGATTTACTAACTTCAAATTCTTTATTATTTCACAAAAAATTTTTTGAAAACATTTGTGTATCCAAATGACTGCATAAAACTAGCCTCACAAATAAAATATTTCGTGGAGCTTTTCCCCCGGGGGGATTG